>SRMA01026645.1:41578-101555 GCA_007224835.1 Danionella cerebrum | reverse complement strand
GGTTCCCAGAAACAACAGTATAAGTTGATACTTTTTTATATGTTAATGTAAATTTAAATCATTAATGTAAACTGAAGACAAAGCAACTATATAAATTAAAAATCTAATTATGTATTTACATTTTTGTTTAACCCTCGTAGGAAAAACCTGAAAAACAAATGACCTCCAAAGGAGGAGGAATAAACTAAACTAAATGAACTAAGGTGGCACAGTTGCGCAGTGGGTAGCACTGTGGCCTTCCAGTTAGAAGGTTGTTCAAGGCTCATCAGTGACCTTCCTGGAAAGAGTTTCCATGTTCTCCCCGTGCCTGTATGGGTGTCCTCCGGTTATCTGCTGGGAAACTGGAATGTGAACACTCTAAGTATATAGCATTTTTCCTCCACAATCCCAAAAACACGCGGCAGATTCATTGAATAATCTAAATTCCCCTGTGTGAGTGTATGTTGCCCTGACGACCCGGCGACCTGTCCAGGGTGTACCACCGCCTCTCATTCCATGTGTGCTGGAGATAGGCATCAGCAGACCAGGATGCATTTTTATTTTTGTGTATTTATTTGTGTAGTTTTTGTATTTTGGCTACTGCTTTTCTTTTGTTTTGTTTTTTAGTCTCACTGTTTTGTTTTCAAAAATGAATTCACACAAACAGACAAAAGTGTGATAATTTGACATTTCTTGCCACTTACACAAGCATGTAGTATTTACAACGAACTTGTGTCTTTCTTTCTTAGAAATTTCAGGAAAGATCATATCCAAGGATGCACTTGTGAACTGCAGCAGGACAAATGTGGATACTGCTTTGACCTTTGACCCTGAAACTTGTCCATATTGCACCAAATCCATAACCAATGACTCTGAGGGCGTGGAAGGTGACTCTGACAGTGAGGGTGTATATGAGTTCACACAAGATGCACACTATCGGGACAACAGAGATCCTACCAAGAAGAAGTTTGGATTAGGAGCACGGGCAGCAAAAGTAATTCATTTCTGGAGGTTGGTCTGCGACACTTTCCGCAAAATTGTCGACAGCAAGTATTTTGGACGAGGAATTATGATCGCCATTCTAATCAACACACTGAGCATGGGGATTGAGTACCACGAGCAGGTCAGTATTGCAACTTTCTTTCCTCTGCTTTCTGTGATGTTACACTTTGAGTTGTTTCTCAATAGTAGAACTTTTCGAATGTATATTGTTGATGTTCCTTTGGTTGTAATTCATCGTTCTAGAGAAAGAGCTCAACTGGGACACATGTGAAATTCATTCCACAGTGTTTACACGGTGCGCTCACACTATTCACCGTCCTCCAGATCTTCCCCCCATTCATACCTGTTTGCACCAGTTTTGCTAGCTCGTGACTGAAGTCATATTTCACAATGGCATTGAAAATACATTTAGCATCATAGTGAAATGGGGCTTAGGTTGATGTTAATCATAGTAACAACCACACATTTTCATGACATCACAGGCCATTCTATAGCAACCAAACTGCTCACTATAGCAACCAAATTCTTAGACCTCTATCTCAGCTTTGGAAAATACATGAGTCGTATGGTTTGGTTTCCATAACAAAGAGAGAAAAAGGGAATATTATAATATTCACTGACCCCTCCATAGCAACCAGACTCGATACCATAGCAGCATATATGACAAATCTCTATGTCACCTTAAGAAAACCACAGAGACATGGGGTTTGGTTCATTTCACTCACAATGACATGAGGGAAATTATATTATGTCACTAACCCCTCCATAGCAACCAGACTGTTTACCATAGCAACCAATATGGCATATTTCTATATCAGCTTAAGAAAATCTTGGACTTTTTTGTCAGAATGAAATGGGGAAAATTATAGTATGTCATATTCACAAGCTGAGATAGAGATATGCCAAATTGGTAGATTATAGATAATGGGGAACATTATATTATGTCACTGACCCCATCCATAGCAACCAGACTTTTTACCATAGCAACTAATTTAGTTACTCTATATCTCATCTTAGAGGCATGGGGTTGGTTTATGTTACTCATTGAGGCATTGAACTTAGACATCTAGTAAGAAAAAAAAAACCTTTAGTTCATGTTCATGTTCACCAGTTTAATAGCTCTTAGAGTGCAGTAAAGCCAAAGTTATACCTATGTGTACGTGCAAAACCTATGTGCCTAACCTGTTAGCAATATTTAAACAATAGCAAGCAGTGTTTCCATGTGTGACCTCCACTTGTTTTGACTTCCAATCTTTGTACTCAACTTGCTATTTCTGCACTTAATTGATCAATCGTTCAGTTATTTGGTTCGTTGTCCGGCATTTGTTTTGCTCATGCTAAAGAAAGAGATACTCGGAACTGACCAATCACAGTGCTGTGTCTGCATCTATGCTGTGCATAGCACAATGCTATTGCATGGTCTTGACACTGAAGTATAAAATCTCACTTCAGAAGTACTGCTTTAAAAACAACTTAAACAGCATGTATTTGTTTCGGAATCCACAACAGGCAGAAGCTTTGAGCAATGTAAAGAAAAATGTATGTTTTTTCAAGTACCAAACTTTGCGGTGGTTTATATTTGAGGGTCGTCTGTATTGGCTATTCAGTGCACATCACTGGTGTTTGTTGTTGCCTGAAGGAAGCTTGCTCAGACTTGGATTTGCATTCCCTTCCCCTCAAGGCTTCCTTTGTCTCTCTTCTCGTTTGTTCCCCGTAAACTCCTGGGGAATTCTGGCACTGAACGACCGTCTTTACACAGCGCTCCATCTGGAGAATTGCATTCTGAGATAGAACAAGAATTTTTGGATGCACAAGGTCACTTGGGTTTTTTAATTCTCATAAAACTTCCAATCTGGATAATTGCATCTGTTCCTATTTCACATTCTTGGGGCTTATTTTGGACTGTTTTTCATACCGGTTTACTTCATTGTGCACCACTGAACTCCAGCATTTCTTTTTAACCCCACTCGGGAATGAATAGCTTTTGAGTGCAGCAGTGTGCTTTGTGTTTCATTAATAGGTTAAAAATATTGCTATTTAAAAAGAAAGTTTTTTTTTCTTGTTTTTTTTTTACATTTTTAACAAGTGGTTCTATTTTTTTCTCTCTCACTTTTACAAAATTGCAATATGGCAGCTTTACCAGAAGTAATAGTGCACCATCTCCCAATAATCTGTGGGCCTTTTATGTTTTTTTTTTTTTTTTGCCTAACTAGCTAATTTTTGGTTAAAAGGTTGAAAATTCTCTGTATTAAAAAAATGTGCCTGTTCCCACAAACGATAACAGCAAATGAATGCTGTTTAACCCTGCACTCACAGCTGTGTGTGCCAATCACACTGGGTGTTTGAATTAAGTAGGAATGACCTGACCCACCTACTGTTTAATTTTGATTTCAAATATAATGTAAAAGGTTATTAGCAATCGTCTTTCAATTTGTTTGACAGACTTAAATGCCATCAATGCCATCTAGGGGTGAAAAGAAGTTAGAACTCTTGGAAGTAGAGCATCTGTGTTCTGGCATAAAAAAGTACAATGGCACAAAAAGGTTCTTGGAACAGTTTATAAGATTTAGGAGAGGTTTGCCTGTTACAATTTTTACCTTGTTTACTTTGCTTTTTCGGGGGAGTTTAACACAACATTTTTGTTACGAAACCTATTTTTTTTCTTTTCATTGTCAATGTTTCAGATTTCGGTAAAAAAAATGACAAAAATGAATACTAACAATTATATTTTTTGTACAATTTCAAGCTTGTTGTGGAATTATTGTGTAAGGGGCTGTACTGAGAAATGATTTCAAACAGTGCCACAGAAAATCATAGTTTTAAATGTATTTATTACGAGCAAATTGTAAAGTGGTAGGTCTCAGACATCTAACAACTTCCTGCTCAAACCTTGAATCTGTGATGTATAGTCCTCAAGCTTATTGCCTTATTAATCTGAATATTTAAAATCACATTAATCACAAAATTCACACTATTGCCTCGTGTCAACAAGATGTTCTCCTGGGCCCCTATGAGTGTTTTTAACTCTTCTTCCCATGCTGCCTTTTGTTACCATTCCTTTCCCTTTTTAATGTGTCCTAATGGTGATTGTTGCAGAGGAAATGAAAGTTAATGATTATCAAGGGCTGCCTGCTTTGCTTCAGCTCTTGTCCATGCAGGGATTTCACAAGATGTTTCTAATGACAGCTTAGAAAGACTTGTACATGGAGCTGCCTGTCATTAAGGACCACTTCAGATCTATGAATGAATTGTGCATTTGGCAAAGGGGGTGAGAGGTCTTAACCATACAGTAAATGATCTGTAATCTTCCTGATTGGGCTTAATTTAATGATTTCAGCCACATTCATTCATCATAAACTTGATGAGTGTTTGTTGTCCACGTGCTATGTGGGACGCAATGTGGTTACATAAGGAAATAAAGCAATACCAGCTCTTACATGCTTCAGTGAAATCATCTCCATTGCTCAACATTACAATGGTTTCGAACAGTTTCTTTTTAGCTGGATGTAAAGCATGTGCTCGTCATCGTTGCTAATGAGGAAACGCATATCTCATACTTGGGAAATCGCCATCACAGCCATGAACTTTGCCAAGGTTTTGTTTTCATTTTCCTTTAGCACTATAAAACCTCCAACACAAGTTTTTTTAAGCATTTTCTGAAACAAAGGGTATCTCAGTGTCAGCCTCTCTTGTGTGTGCATGTGTGCGTGTGTGTGTGCGTGTGTGTGTGTTGATATTTAAGTTTAATTAGAGTATTCCTCTGATACAAACCGACCCTAACCGGAATAAAACAAGTCAATTCCCAGCTTGAGGGAGCTGTGATGAGGGTTAAATGGATGCTGGCGATGTGCTAGAATGAGCAGCCTCTGATAGCAAGTAACTGCTGAGAGATTTCCTTTAAGTGCATTTCATCTGAAGAGGGTTCAAGCTTGTGTAAGCTCCCAGTTGACGTGCCTCTATAGTTTCAGTATGTGAACTCTTGAAGTGGAGTAACCCATAGCTGACTTACTGTACAATTAGATGATAATGTTGTTAAACATTTGTGGCGGAGCATTATTTTTTAGCCTAACTGGGGAAAAAAACACACCCCTGCAGAGTTTTCTGTGTGATATATTGTTCCCACAAGCAGTCCTGATTTGAACTCAGAGGCTGCACGCTATGAGGAGGCCAAGAGCACAAACTCCTGCTGGGCAGACGATGCCCAACCCTCGGCTTCACAGTTCCAGAAACAACTTAAAAACCTCCTGGCTTTATTCCGTACCTCTGTGAAACACATTGACAGCCACAAATAGCCTCACACTTCATCATTTTGCTCCACGGACCACTTTGCAATCTGATTAGACTACATTTAACTCGGTTAGCTAATACAGATGTTATTTTTCATTTCATGCACAGTGTGTGATTCATTTTTTTACCTGATTACTTTGGGGAAACAATCATCTTGGTAAAACAATTACATAGTTCCTGTCATCATTTAAATCTGTGAAGTTCAGGGACCTGTCTAAATGTCTCCTGAAATCCCAGTTGGTTTTTAGAGTTGCGTGCTTGGGGATGTTGTGTTTCACTTTCGGCCGTTTTAAACTCTTTTCATTAAACCCAGCTTGCTGTGATGTTTCAAGAATGTGTTATGCGTGCTGGGTCTCTTGCCCAGTCTCAGTTTTACAATCGAAAAAAAAAAAATGCAGCAAAATATGATCTGGCCCATATGTCGCTTCTTCAGTTCAACTCTGCGGCATAAAAAACAACCCCCTCTCTGTCTAATATGCATTTAAATCACTTACTCCAGATACTTTAATGACACCTCACCTTCTTGTTTGTTAATCCTTGCACTGCTTTCTCAAACACAATCTGTACAGCAGGCATTAGGAAATGGTCTTGTTAAATAAAATGAGAAGAAATTCAAGATCTTATTGTTTATTGAAATTTTTGTACATGTACAACACAGATTTTCTCATGTAAACAACATACCTGCAATAAACCATCATTATCCTCCAAGTTAACTGTTTGCTTGAAAGCCATATGGATCACTGTGTATTGATCACAAAAATAAGTAATATAAAAACAAAAGGAAAAGACCCTCGTTGGAAAAACTTGAATAAAATAACAGCATTTTCACAATGTAACTTTCACACTGTGGACATTTCTCCACTTCGAAAATGCGATGAGTTTCGTCCATGATGGAGTCTTGGTGGTTGAGCTGTGACCCGACCACCTGTGACAGGCCTGTTTGTTTACAAGTGTTGTTATGAGGTCACCGGGAAAGCTATTCTTACGTTGTTCATTCATTCATTTTCCAACCTGCTTATTCCCTTTTTGGGGTCACTGGGGTCTTCCGGTGCACATCAGGCGAGAGACTGGGGTACCGCATGTTTTCATCATGCGGCAAACTTCCAACAGGAAGGCCATATAGTAATGATGAATAAACGTTATCATTACTACATAAATAAACATCTTTATAAAATAATTGGTAAAATAATAAACTGGTTTTCTAATATTAGGTAAAAATATACTGTGTTTACAACATGGTAGATCATCAATGTACTATTTGTTCTAAAAACTACTGGTAAATGCTTTTACTTTGTATTTTGCTCAAATTTTATACATTGCTGCTGAAAGCAAGCGTAAAAAATAGACCCAGCGGCGAAATGAGACTTCTCCAAAGGAGGAGGAATAAACTAAACTAAATGAACGAATGACCAGACTTTATTCATGAGCTCATCAGTCACACAGAAGGCTTGTGTTGCGGGGAAACAGAATGAGTTATGGTCAATCACATGACCCAGATGGAAGTAAATAAATGGGAAAACCATGAAACGGGCAAAAAGGCAGAAAAAAAACGGCATTCATTTAACAGACTGTGAACACATAGAAATACAAAAACATTGTAACCACGTTAATTTAGTAATTTTCATGTTTATCACGTTTAATCATAATTTCATGTTTATATATAAATGATCGTTTATTGTTTTTATTCAAATGAGTTAATCTAGTTAAAATTTGGTGTATCTTTTGCCTTAAACCAGCATCAATTTTTATAGGCACAAAGTCATAAATTTTGTGCTAGGATTGTTGTTTTGAAGGCACCAAATATCGATTTAATTTGAATTACTCTTTTGAAGAAAATAAATGGCTAACTGTGTATTTAAAAATAAGTGGTTAAAATATTTTTTTAAATGATAAAATTGGTTCAGATTTTCTAACAGAAGCTAGAGAAACATTTTCAAACATCATTTTCATTTGAACTGTGCTTTATCCTTCATTATTTGTTCACCATTTAACTTTTAACTTTTCCTAAAGGTTAGCAAACATTTTGGATGTGTTTCATAACTTTCCATGACGTTCTTCTTTATAATACAATGTGCATTGCTCAACATATGCAAATTGAATCATGGAATCTGTTTTCTTATGGGTTTATGACTTATTTATCTGCACCATGATCTAATACACATTCTATATTTGGATCTTTAATTATTATCTTATTTTTTTGAAGCAGCCACTGTAATAACACAGCGTGCATTCAGTGAAGCAATTAACCACAGTATTCCTGAATACTGGCACATGTACTGTGAATTGCGCCGTTCTAAAGAATACAATATGCTCCATCATCAACTTTGGTGTTGACATGACTGTTGCATTTCGATGATTATTTCAGATTTCATCTCTCTCTCTCTCTCTCTCTCTCTCTCTCTTTCTTTCTTTTCCAGCCGGATGAGTTGACGAACGCTCTGGAAATAAGCAATATTGTCTTCACCAGTTTGTTTGTATTGGAAATGCTCCTGAAACTGCTAGTTTATGGACCTTTTGGATATATCAAGAACCCCTACAACATATTTGATGGCATTATTGTCATTATCAGGTATTGTATGTGTGGTTGATTATCAAAACGTTCCGTGATACTGTTTGTTGTGTTCATCTTCATTTCTGGAAACGTACGCTGGCAGTGTGTTATTTCACAGCAGTGACAGGCAGCCCGACTGCAGCCATTACTGACTGATGGGACATCTGTTGCCTGTTGAGGCTGATGTCTGTCAGCTGTTATGATGGGCATTTCCATCGTACTCCCATTCATTCACTTATGACACAAATTAGCATATACTTGTGCATCCTGAACAAGCAGAAGATTTGTTATGATGGGTATTAATGTTCAGCATGGCACATAGCTACTCTCAACTGCTATACACATCTGAAAATGAAGAGGTGTGTTCTATAAAGAACATGTTTCCAAATTAAACCGTAAAATCCAGAAACCCCTTTTTAACATTACGTTTCCACTGGATGTTTTTCATTATTTCTAAATAGCCCCGAGCCAATTCATTAATTATAGTCACAAAAGCTCAGTGGCATTTAAATCCAAAACCAGTTTCAATCCAAATCTCACATCTGTGTAATACAAAAAATGCTGCAAGAAGTGACAAAAATGTATTTTCTGTCAACTTTGTTCAGAAGTGCTCATGGTTGTTTGTTTGTGTTGGCAGTGTTTGGGAGATTGTCGGCCAGCAGGGTGGAGGTTTATCTGTGCTAAGGACCTTCAGGCTCATGCGGGTGTTGAAGCTGGTCCGCTTCATGCCCGCCCTGCAGAGGCAGCTGGTGGTCCTAATGAAGACTATGGACAATGTTGCCACCTTCTGCATGCTTCTGATGCTGTTCATATTCATTTTCAGGTAAGATGAGAGAGCAGATTAAAAAATGGACTAAATATTTGATATTGTGATATCTAAAATTGTTTTTGTCAAATGTTTTTGCAGTATTCTTGGCATGCACTTGTTTGGGTGTAAATTCGGATCTGAAAGGGACGGAGACACGCTTCCTGACAGAAAGAACTTTGATTCTTTACTGTGGGCGATTGTGACAGTTTTTCAGGCAAGATCCCAGCATTCTGCATCATACATCGCTTTAATAATGGTTCATTTAATACATAAATCACATTTTAAAGTGATCTAAACAGAGTGTAGTTAAAAGTTTTTTTTCTTTTTCGAAGCATATTAGCAATTTAAAATAAATATTTTTTTTTTCACCAAATTGCAATAACTGTAGCTCTTTAAACACATTTTACCTTCTTTTTTGTTATAGAACTGAAAACCATTTAATTTCTTTTATTATTTAACAAACAATATTGATTTTGAATCCAGTGGCTCATTCCAGAATGGATTGCTTAAGGATGGATTGTCAGAGCCCACACGCAGATATTGGACTCACTGGATTCACTGAGCTCCACTGCCGAATTAGTCTGCGTCACGCAATCTCTTTATTTCACCTGCTGGTGTTGAATTTACATTTATGCATTTAGCAGACGCTTTTCTCCAAAGTGACTTACATTTGACAATTCTTGCATTCCCTGGGATTTGAACCCCTCGACCTTTGCGTTTTTAGCACAATGCTCTACCAACTGAGCCACAAGAAAGCAGTGGCTCAGTTGATTGTGATTAACTGCAAAATGTTCAGATTCTGTTCTGTCTACATAAAATGGTTTTAAAATGATTCAAACTTTTGCTCAAGATGGCAGTCTGCATTTTTCCCTTAGCACCTCAATCTTTTTTGCGCTGAGCTTTGTTTAATGGAGTTATTGCATTTTGTGAAAACACTTGAATGGTGTTTAATAACTTATAATATAATATAATAAACAATAAACATAAAAAAAATATAGCTTAACTACCAATCCCACCTCACCCCCCAACAGATACCCACTTACCAAACTACAGATTGAGGTGCATATGCACTCAAGCTCAGTGATCTTATCTGCTACAACAATAACCCGATGTGTATTCAACCAATTGCATCACTTATGTATTTTAACACTATAGAAGAGAATTTGGAGTTCTGAGTCATTTGTTATGAAAGCATAGTTTGTGAAATTATAACAGAATGCACTTGTCTGATTGGTTTTCATCAGATTCTAACCCAGGAGGATTGGAATAAAGTGCTCTACAATGGAATGGCTTCCACCTCTCCTGTGGCTGCTCTCTACTTCATCGCCCTCATGACCTTTGGGAATTATGTCTTGTTTAACCTCTTGGTGGCTATCTTAGTGGAGGGATTCCAAACAGAGGTAAAGCTAGTTTCTAACCTCTCCTTGGCATTTTAATCCTTCTTTTTTTTCCTTTTGCAGTCCATCATCTTCCTGTTTTAATGCCAAGTGCACAATTAAACACTATTTTTATTCTAGCTCTCTCCCGCAGCTCTTTACACTTGGACTCAAACATGCACATCCTGAAAATAGTGAAACAAAGTGAAAAGATTTCTGTTCATGCTGAAAGAACAAATGCTGTTTGATGAAATCCAGTTTTATTAACGTGTTCCCTCAGCCCACTCCACAGCTGAAGAGCGTGAAACTCGGAACACAACACACGTATTGTTTTCCAAGACTCTTCTTGATGCTTCACTACACTCAAATGATTTACTTGCATCAAAATGCTTTGAAGTTAAAGTGGCCAAATTTAATGCAACTTCGCCTCTATTTTTCATTCTTTGATTTTGTCCATCCAAAAATAGCTTCCTCCATGTTATTCCATCATAGAGATTTGCTAGTTCAGATTTGTTTACGAATGAAAGAAATGAGCATGTGACAGATCAATCCTGTGATGGCACACTTTAACATGATTCTAAAAAGTGACTATAAAAAGTTTTTTTTTTTTTTTATTTGTCATATTTATGCCCTACAAAACAATGAACTAAGCCTTCCAGTTAGAAGGTTGTCGGTTTGAGGCTCACCGGTGACTTGAGGCTTGAGGCTTGTGGGTTTCCTCCGGGTACTCCGTTCCCCCCACAAACTGGGAACAAGCCGAAAGGAAAAGAAGAAGACTCCGTTTCCCCCACAATCCCAAAAAGGGTTAATTGAAAAATCTAAATTCCCCCTTAGGTGTGAATATGTGAGTGCATGGTGCCCTGCGATGGACTGGTGACCTGTCCAGGGTGTACCCCTGCCTCTCGCCTCATATGCTGGAGATGACCCCATGACCACGAAAGGGAATAAGTGGGTTGGAAAATGAATGAATGAATGAAAACATTGAAATTGAAAACAAATTCATAAACTGGAAAATATCAAACTAGTCAAATTAAATCCCAGGGAAGACCCCGAAGAAATTGTAAAAACTAAAAAAAAAAAATTGAACCCCCCCAAAATGACCTAATTGGACATTTAGTCCAGTAATACCAGATCAAGTCTTCCATTAGTAAGTAGTTATGCCTACAATATTGTGGAAAACGTTTAGGCAGAATTCTTTCAAAAATGGAATTGTTTTCATTTATTTTCATTAATAAATGAAATGTAGTTATTGATTTAAGAGAAATATAAATCACATCAATATGCTACTTGCCTCCAAAACAGCATCCATTTTCTATATTCACTTGCTGCACACACTTTTTAAAGGAACTCTGCTGGTAAGTTGTTCCAAACATCTTGCAGAACTCACCACAGATCTTCTCTTTCTTCAAGAAAACCCTTGAAGACGGTGAGATCATTCATGACTTCCAATAGTTCTTAATGACTTTAAATATACGTTTGGGGTCATTGTCCTGCTTCAGAATTAATTTGTGGCCTATCATACCCCTCACTTATTATATTACATGATGGAAAAGTAGTTTCTTGTATTTCTCAGATTTCTCAGCATTGGAAACATATTAATCCCAACCAAATCACCAACTCCATTTGTATAAAGGCAGCCACCAAAGGAACCTCCAACATGCTTCACTACACCCCAGTTACTATGTTTTCATTCAATCTTGAGTCGCTTGGTCTCCCAAGCCAGAGGTATGGCTTCCTGGCAGCAACTTCTGGCTAGATTTTGGGTGTACCTGAGTTCCACTGGATGCATTTCACTACTGGAAATATTCCACTTCCTGGAGGTAATAAGCCACTGAATCATCGATCTTGAATGTTGTCCATTTCTTGAACTACTCATCTTGAAACCCAAGTCAGCTTTGAAATCTTTGTCTCAGACCTTGTTGATGCAGTAAAACTATCATGTGTCTTGTTGCTGTGCTCAAGCTTGTCGTGACAAGAAACTCTCTTTCTCAACCTCACCTTGGTGAAGTTTGGCTGTTCCTCACCCAAGGCATGAGGCCTCCTACACAGCTGTTTCTGTTACCGTTCATAACTGTGTGTGGTATTCATGATAATTAACACCAATTTGCTAAAACTGGTTGATCAAACACTTGACTATAATCCTACAAAATACCTGACCTTGTGCAAGTGTACCTATAACAGTTAATGCTGATTTGAGGGCAAAAGGTAGTGAGGCCAAATATTGATTTGATTTACATTTTTCTTTCGTAAAATTATTATTTGTCTATCTGACAGCATTCATGCTTTTCACACCTGCCTAAAATGTTTAAATAGCACTTTTTGTCTAGTTTAAATTTAGAGCTATAAAGTGAATACATGAAATCAAAGCTGAGATTTTAACACTTTAATTTTTTTTATTGTTTATTGTTTTTCTCAAAACAGTACTTATTAGTGACCCCTTTTACATCACTGGTATAATTTTTGGTGCGAAAAGAAGTAAATCTTTTTCAATTCTAGGTTGTGTTTCCCAGCCATCTCAGGTGACTGTAACACATCTGACCAATCACAATGCAGCTTGTTGCTAAGCTATGGCAACTCATAACCATTCCAGCAGAACTAAGAATCTGAAAGTGTAACCAAACACCTTTTAGCCAGACAACTACTAACATTATTATGTATTTGGCTAACGTTATCTGTATGTTAAAACAAAACATTAGCTGTTTATTACGCAATTAACCATGTTTTCATGGACAATTATGTGAACATATACAATTACTAAAGGTTTAAACCCACTTACAGTGCATCTGAGTCCGTACAGGTTCTGATTCATCTGTACAGGTTCCAAATATTTATCTGATATTAAAGAGATTTGACAAAAATCTTTGCTAGACGACTAGTACGTTCTTGCTGCGCATCATTTCTCAAAACTTTGTTGCTCCCATTTGATGAGTATATAAATATGTATGAAATATTCGCCTTTTTGTATCGTTCTCAATGTGTAAAGGCTTTGATTCTTGTCCTTTTATTTACTGAAAGAATCTTTGTGAACCTCAGTGTTCCATTCGTCTTTTTAATTTCAGTTTTTATAAGCAATCGTTTCAATTATTTTAACTTGAAAGTAAAATGCATAGTATAATACTATACTTGAGAATTTATATTCGTGTTACTATCGGACCCTAAAATAAAGGTGGATTTGTGTCAGTGAGTAACTGTTGGGAACGTCTCAACGAGAAACGTAGTTGTTGAGGGAACAGTACGCCTCAGAAGAGCAGGAGCAGTCACTCTGAGTTAGAACAGACACTTGTCAAACATGTTGCTCTGTCATTGTGCTTGTTTAGAACTTTGTGTAGAATTAATTATTTACTCTCTTTTGCGACCAGCAGTGCCGCCTCCTCCTCATGCTCTTCTTTTTTTATTGCTTCATTTTTTTCTTTTATCACGTTCTATTTTCATGGACTTATGAGACAACTTCTCTCTCTCTGCGGGTAGCAACCAATCTTTTCTGACAGACAGACACAATAAAATAGTCTGACACAAGATAAATCAGAAAGGATTTATTTTCTTTATCTATGCATTCCTTTATGGGTTGTAACTCTCTCTTCGAGAAAGACTATATTACTACCTTAAAAATTCAACAGCTCAATGCTTTTATGATTTGTCCTATAAAAAGTAATTCTGCTCCTTTTGTTTTGTATTTTGATCACAGAATAAAAACATAATGAAATGCTAACCGTCATGGTTAAACAAAAATACACTCTGTAGTCATTTTTCCTTTAGAGAATGTAAACAAGGAATTGACTTGTCATTTATTTAAAGAGGCTATATCATCATTTTGTTTGAAACACGTCCAAAGTATAAAAAAAAACAAACTCTTTACCGGTAATTATCTTTTCACAAACATTTATTTTTTTCTGGATTTTTAAACAACTCACTAATGAACCGTTTTATGACTCGTTCAAACAAAATTCGATGGTCGGTTGTTCGCTTTTATTGGATCCTGCATGTCTCATGCATCTCTGAAATGGAACATCTAAAAACAAACTGTTACCACTCATATATTCTGTAAAAAGTGCATTAAATGTAAACAACACCTTGACGCTGCCTTATCAGTTTGAACCTGTTACGATGGAGGCAATTGAGAACTCAAACGCGGGAAACTGAGCAAAAAGTGCTGATTTTTATTAAACCAAAGAAATGGGAAAAACAAAGACCCTTGATATGGGAAAAGGCAAAGAGATCAAGATAACAAAACTTACATTAAACCAGGAATCGAGGTAAAGTAATCACTGCTACACATGAAAAGCGCACGGCCTATAGTCAGGCACAGAGTTCAAATCAAAAAACACAGTGACGTGACAGGACACACTGGTGAAATGGTCAATGGACAGATGTGATAAATTAAGAGGAACGTAGGACACAAGGCAACTGCAATAGTCAAGGAAGGCTGGGAGAGCATTGAGGAAAGGTCGTCGTGCACTAATCCATAAACAAAAGTTCCAGCGAGTGTAACAGAACCTGAGTAGCAAGGAGAAAGAGGGCTCATGGGCTGATGAGGGATGGGATTCCTCTCAGTTGTAAAAATCCAATTTGACAATGTTTTGCCACTTCGACAATTTTTGTAAGCATGACAAAAATATGAACTCAAATTTATGCACATTTAAATAACTGCATGGTAATGATTAAGAGTAGGAGGAGCTTTGTTTTAAAACATGAATGGATAACGCGTCAGTGGTAGGAGGGGACTATTATCGAGTGACGTCACAGTTTTAAGCTAAAGATTTGGTTGGAGAAAGAACTCGTTTCAGCGTCTCAGAGTCGACTCTTTAGTATTAAAGACTATATCTCGATACACATAGTACTTTCATATTTAAAACTCAAAACTTAGTTCCTCCATTTAGAGCTATGTTACACACTAAATGAAAGGTAGTTTTTTGTTAAAAAATGATGGTATAGACTCTTTAAATTTGGATGATTTAAATTTAAAGATGAGCCTCTCTGTCTAACAGGCGGAAACACATATTACTTCATCCAGGCAACTAAGAGGAAACCGTGTTCCTTAGAAGCTTTCAAAATGATTTCTTTGCTTTTAAATAAGAGAGTACATCCCGAACCCAACTGACCCCATATTACTTTATCCTTGCTGAGTGCATTTGATATTATAATTCCATCCCATGTGATCTGATCTGTTCTGTATCTCCCTGCTGTGTCACACAACTTATGAGCAATAGTGACTTAATTTTCTGATCAGATTTTTTTTTTATTTTGTTAATACATGTTCTCCTAAAATCATTTTGAACACGCAATGGACCCTCAAAAGTCCAACAATTTCAAGGCCATCTCCTTAACCACTCGGCCATGACAACTCAATTCATTTATGTTGAAATATAGAAAAACACAGTGTACTTTCAGTTTTAAATTTTATATTTCCTTAACCTCTTAAACTCTCTGCATCAGGGTTGCTAGGGTAACTGTTGACAGGATGACGTGTTAAGTAGAAGGATCAAAGACTAGATTGAATTTCCCTTCAACAGTGGAATGAATAAATCACTGAAGCTTCAAATAGTTTCAGTGTTGTGAACAGTCGGCCTCCCATAGGAGTTTAACTTTACAACATTAATCTACACATCACTGTGTTCAAAGAATTACTATGATAGATTTATCTACTGTATCTGGGTCAGTGACATAAGACTTGGTGTGATGTCAAAATAAAACATGTTAGATGTTTGTTTAAATGTGTAGTTTACATTGTTACATTTCGAGATAATAAAGTGTTATTGCTAAAATTAGTCAATTCGTCTCATCAGGGAGATGTGAAATGTGTAACCCATACAAGATCATGATTTGATAATGTTTTATTTTGTCAAATTTTATCATCTTCATGTGGTAATGTGGGGTCCTTCTGTTTGACATCACATCCTGTCAAATAATCTGACTTAAAAGGTCTTCAAAAAGTTTTTTTTTTACTAGGACCACGAAACTGTCTTTGCAAGATCCCTTGTCTTAAAAATACTCAGAACTTGTTTCTCTATTATGATGTGCTATTTAAAATACTTTACAAATTTATTTCATGTTTTTAAGCTTAACTTCTTGGGTTTGGGTTACACCATGTAGATAAGTGTGCCCCTTTTTACCAATATTAAATAAGAAATTTATATTGTTACCAATATAAAACCTTGGAAGTAAAAGACCTGTGAAAGGGCTTGTGTTTTTTTAAAGTTCTAGCACAAAAAGTGCTCTGAACCATGTTTAAGATTTAGGAGAGTATTGCCTGTTTTTTTTTTTTATATACAATTTTCAAATTGTTTTGACCTTGCCTTGGCTTTTTGGGGGGATTTATGAATTTTTATTCTGTCTCAACACTTTTGATTTTTGTTATAAAACATAAAACAATTGTAAAGTAGTAAAAAAAAAAAAACACTCAAAAAGGCCCCGGAATTATATGGGGTAATTCTATGGTATATTTCAATATAGTGTATTTTTACATAATAAAAAATGTTTAAACATTAATCACTTCCCAATATAAATTGGTGTCTGTTTTTTCCCCTTTCCCCTCTCTTCCTCATACCTTTTCGTCTGTGTCATAACAAACTAACACGTGTCAATTTAGGAACTGACCAAGAGGGAGGATTTGCATGGCCAGCTGAGCTGTATTCAGCTGCCTATAGACTCAGGGGTACGTAGCACGTCGCATGACTTACCCTAGAATAGACTCACCCTGCAGGAACTTCCATTCGTGATTGTTTCTTGTCGAAGCAGTCTTGTCTCCAAGTCTTTCTCCGGGTTCACTTGCTCAGGGTCTGCTGGCAGAGAACAAACCCAAGAGAGCCCCCAGTTTAATTTTTCCTTGCTTAAAATTAATATTTCAGATTATGGAAAGTCACAGCAAAAGTAGAGTTTTTGAACGAGTGTCAAACGGTACAGCGACCCAGAGTCCATTCGGTGAAGCAGATCTGAGTGGAAGCACTTGACCCTGATGAGGAGACTCATCTGTTTGTGCCTCCAGACATCACGTCTTGCTTTGTTTTTATCCATACAGCTGTGCTAGGTGACATTTGCAAGGGAAGGTCTTTGAAAACTAAGTGCTTAATGATGTGTGATTCATCTGGTGTGCGCTTTAAATTTTTGACTGCGGTCAATGTATTAACAGAACATGGCAAAGCATGGCTGAAACCTCAGCAAGGTTGGTCAAACCCAATTTTCAAATTTGCTAAACAGCATCAATATCATCTTAATTAATTCTCCAGGAGACTTTCTTTAACAAAATGTACCTGGCCACCATGTACCGTAAGCATTATTGAAATAAATGATTAATACTGACTGATGGATTGGTGAAACGGTGGCAGATTTATTAAGTTTAAGCACACCTTTTTTGTCATTTATTATGTGGAGAACTATTTTTCATTTATTAAGTGCAGATTTCTTTTTCATTCATTATGTCCAGAATATTTTTTTCATTTATTATGTCCAGAATATTTTTTTTTTGTTTATTATGTATCTGATTTCTTCATCAAGAAAATGTTTAGCTGAGACCAGAAGTTGTTTAAATATTGTGAATTCCTTACCCTTTATTGCTCAGAAACCTCCAGTTGGAATGAGGATGATCAAGCCCAGTGCAGACACATTGTCCATTCTCTGTTCTGAGCCAGCAGTGAGTAATGATGGGTGCTGATGTTTATCTAACAGCAACCTAAAGATGGTGGTGGTTTCTGAAGATCCTTTTGCAGAGCCTCTGCTAGTTCAGCCTATCACAGCTGTACTTTGTTTAGCATTCGCTGTTGTGACGATTGAGTGACGAGTCCCTCTTGTGTCTTTATTTACAGTTTTTTTTTTCAATTCCTGTAAAACCTGTAATTTTTTTTAATGTGAAGTAGTTGTTTTGTGTCTAGTGTTGTGGTGATCCCACTGGCTTCAGAAATGTGCTTTTCTTTGTTCATTACAAACTAACATGCATTTACTAATTTAGTGCTTTTTTGCTTTTAATCGCAAGTTTAAGTTTTCAGTCGCATGGTGTTAATGTGAAGCCAATGGGATTCAATGTTGCATGGCTTGTCAAAATAGTTTCCACTATGTCCTTCATGATGGTGCAAACGTGGTTTAATGAAAATTAAAAACAGCTCAGTAATAGATCACATCTGATTTTAAGCAGTAATGTCAAACTAAATCACATCAAGGATGAGATGTGTGATGAGTTTGTAACTGGATTTTGCCACAGTGAAGTCCTGAGAAAAAAACGGTTTTCTTGAAAACAACTTGTAATTTCATTGTTTGAATATTATTGGAGAATGTCATCCATAGGTTACAATATGAACAAAAATTCCAATTTGGGTTAAATGTACTATTACAATTTCTATTTCAAATAAACTATTACAGTATCACTCTAGGCTTTTGATGCTTTTTATCTCATATTAAGGTGCCCATATTGTGGATTTTTCAAAAGGTGTGTAACATGACTATTATTGAAAATATCATGTGTGGTTTTTAAATGGGAAAGTGCTCTGAGACTAATTCTGAAAAAAAAAAAAAAAAAAAAGAACTGTTATAACAGGGTGCTGAATACTTTATTTGTAAGATTTTTGGTGATGACATACTTATAAAACATTTAGTTTACATAAAAACTATTTCTGATGAAACTGTAATGCACCTGTTATACGATCATAACGAGTCTCTAAATACATTTCAATAAATCAGCAGCCATATACTAAATACATCTACATATGTACATATATGTAATTGTAAGTCCCAAAATTGAGCATCATCGACTGTATTGACTTTTTGTGTATAGAAGCTTCCCCATGTAGTTCCCCATGTCAATTGGAAATACTAATGTGGGTTTTCCCACACATCTAAAACATGCGCTGTAGGTTAATGGAATATAATCTACATGATTGTCGAAAAACACATCATTATTAAAGCCTTAAACATAATTTAAATACTGTTTTACTTTGGCCTCTGCCAAAAGGCATAAAACCATTCCTTTCACAAAATTTGCTCATACAAATTAGCATATTACATGTATGTAAATACTCATGCTTCGAAGCATCTGCATAAAGGCACTATATTATTTTTTTTTACTTGCCATGACTATATTGGACCCCAACTTGCTTAAAAGGTAGAACATTTCACCTTGTAGTATATTCAAAATTGAACTCATGCAACTCATTCATTAATGTAAAGTAAAACCAATATTTAATTGCAAAATTAAACACGAATGAACCAAAGATGAACTCATCCAGTGCTGCACAGACCCTTTACAGACAGTTTCTTTTTAATGTGTTCAGAATTCCACTTTCATGATAGCGATCGAAAAGTACAAAGGTCAAATCAATGTATGTGTTTTTAAACAGCCAAAAAAAAAACAGGTGGTGCTTGTCAAGTCTACAAGACTTTGAAAAAATTCCAAAAGTGGTGGATATTTCTGCAGTAACACAGTTTTTTTGTTTGTTTGTTGGATTGCATTTATCGCGTTTAGAACCAAAATCTTAATTTCCTTATCTGCCAGTAGTTGTGCTTAAAAACCCAGATGTAAAATAAAAAATCTGAACGCCTAGATCCCATAGCAAAGATTCTGAGATTCTGAGAAGAAAAACTGTTGAAAAGTATATATCGCCGCAACCAATCAAATTGTAAGAGACAGCCTCTAATTACCAATTGCTGCTTATTGGCATAAATCATAGAGACTGGGCGATCATAGATTCGGGTAGAATAAATGCAATTTATAAGACAATCTTTTTTCATGGTGTGTGTATATCAACCTGTGAATGTAGATGCCAAAACCCCACATATGATCCTTTCATATCCATTTAATATGGGCACTTTATGACAAAAAAGCAGATTAATTAATTCAATCATCTACAGCTTTCAGAATGTCTACAGTATAGATCAATCTTATCAATATATCTTAAGTATATTTTGGTCAAACTGAGAGAATGATCCAGTCCTGAAATCAGTCTGCAGACGTCTCCCTTTTTTGACAAACCACCCATGGTGTAATTTCTGTGCTAGACCACACTGAAACTTTTGGCATGAATCCATTTTAAGGCCAGCTAGAGCCTAAAGATGAGCAGGACACCAGCCAAACAATGTGATAAAAATAGCTCTGTTTATTTCTCTAGCCTGATCATCTGACATGTTTGGTTTTGTAGTACAGCTCCGCGAGAGAGCCAAGAAAACCCACTCAAATCCATCGGCATGTGGATATGCCTTTTATTCAGACTATTATAGCAGATGGTCAGATCATGAGATCATCAGCAAAACAATGTAATATACATAAAACTATAATAAGCTCACACAATCCTGGCGGTTTCAGAGTGGTTGAACATCGTAGTGCTGTCATGCATGCAGCACTTTGTTTTTGTGGTTTATCTCGATCAGGGTGTCTCTCCCTTAGATACCAGTCACCCTTTGAGTGTTTTTGACATCCCCTGGGGTGGGGAGAAAACCCCTTGACGCATAAGCAGTCTTAACCATGTGTTATTTTCCCTTACATCCCTTCATTTCTTTATTAAAAAAAAAAAAAAAACTTCTTATTGAGATTTTATGTTTCACATTCCATAAAGGGTGATGGATCAAAGTCGGACTCTGAAGCAGATTTCTATGCGCGGAGCTTGGAGGATGTTTCGGGATGTAAGAAAGACCTGTCTGCATCATCTGGTGAGAGTGAAAAACATTCGTCTTATTCAGAATCTACTTGCTGCTTCTGTATTTTCCCAGATACCATTAGTGTCCTATTGTTTTTGGATAGTAATGTTTGATTATTTTTTTGAACACTAAAACTTACTTCAAAAGGTGCTAATGCATTTTTAATTGTCTGTCATACTGTTAATTTGTTTTCACCCCCTTTTATGTACACACACAGTTGTGCCCATCAATGGCCATGTGGATTTGAAGAGCAGCCTGACCCCTCCTCTCATCACCCACACGGCTGCGACACCCATGCCTGTTCCCAAAATCTCTGGAGGAGGAGAACCGGTGCTGGGTGATGAGAGTCGCAGAGGAAGCAGCGTTTCCATGGAGCCCAACGGACAAGATAAAACTCCTGTCAGTAGCTAATGTTCTTAGAGATCCCGGCTGATGTTTGTAAACTCCAGGGCCATTTTTCTTTTCATTTGGAAAGCAAAAGAAAAATGATTTAAATAATAATTTTTACATGCAGTCTAAAGACAGTTTTGAAACTTAGTGAGATTTAATGCTGCTCTAGATTCAGCGATGTTTCATAAATTCTAGTGTTTTTATTTTATTGTATTTACACATTTGTGGCGATATCTCCAGTAAAAACACCATCCGATCGGCACAAAAACAATCAAACATGAGCCTGTCACACTGAACAGATTGAAATGCAACAACGGCACTCTAAAAATGGGCTCTAGAGTGCCCTCTTCAATGTAAGCAACAATGTAATCAATGTTTTCGCTGTTTTTACCTCCTGAAAATGTTAGAAAGCGCATCAAAGCTTGCGCAAAAGTCATGCTAAATAAGTATGGTAATCTAACAGTGTCACCATGACCAGTGGTGTAGTCAGGGCTATACGCACATATAATCTATATGCCTACTTTTGTCCTTGGGCTGTTTGGGTATTACGACTTCTGATAATCAATCAAATAGTCTCTGTATACTCACTTTGTTTCGCTGATTAGACTTCTCCAAATTACGTTTATTCTCATCCCCTTTATTTGGCAGCAAGTTTTTTTTTTACTTGCTGCCTAAATTGTTGGAATTGGTGCATTTGTGTTTGAATTCCGCCATTTCCCAGAACCCTATTAACTGTCTGCAGCAGCAGCGAGACAAGGAATAAAGTTATTTTGAAAATGACAACAAGCCAAATGATGATGACGTCTCTCTGAAAAGCTTGGGTGAAATTATAACATAATGTTTGAAATTTGTTTTAATAGTGCCCACCGCGATGGGGTATGACACATTAAACATTACTATTAAAATATTGCTATTGGCAATAACAAGTGAAAAGCACAAAAGGGGATGTGACATAGGCTTCAGTGCAAGGGCCCACCCATCGCTGCTTGCAGCTTTTAATTTATTTATTTTTTATTTTATTCTTTTCCGGTGACTAGCAATAAATCCATAAACTTTTTTTATCGTTAATGTTTTGGGGACTTTGCAGTGAAAGGACATGACTCTGACTCCCAGAGAATAACTCTCACATGCAGAACAGCCCCTCGCACTTTGCTTCAGTCAGCAGCACAAGGAAGTTCACCTCTCTGTGGACTGTTACAAATGAATCGTGCATGCTATAAATCACAACTGAACGTCAGATGACTCAAGGAACAAAAAAATATATATATTAAACCAAATTTGGACATAACTGTGGATTTTAAAAATAAATCTAACCAAAAAGTAATGATAATACTACTACGTTTTATGTCATGGCACCTTTTAAGATTCTCAATGACACCTTTATAACATAGTTAAGGTGTGCTCCTAGTGTTATCTGTTTATTGCTGCTTCAATGTTTGATCTTGCCTTCTCGTTCATGACATTGTTTAGTTTCCCTGCTGTCACTGGGACTACAGGCTTTCCCCCTGTGGTCAAGTCTATGTTTATGCCTGAGTGGGGTTTCTCCATTCATGCTTGTTTGGTTTCCTCCCTTTCATGTCTCCCTTCACTCGTCATGTTATTGGTCTCTGTCTGTGCTTTGTCTGCCATTCCAGTTTTCACCTGTTGTTTCATGTCTCCCTATTTACTGTGTTCTGGGTTTCTCTCTGTGGGTTTATCGCCATTGTACCTTTCACCCCTGTGCCCACTCGCCGTTGCCGGATTTGTTTATTTCTTTTCGTTAGACCCGTGACTAACCCATTATGGTGTGTATTTAATGCCAGTGTTCCATAACTAAAGAAGGTTAATATACTATTATGTTTTTGCTCTAATCAATGATTCATGTTTATGTTTAGGCATTCTCTTAACAAGAGAGGTATATATTTATTGTGTGATATTGTAGTCTTTGTGACCCAATCTCCTATTCGTTACAACCTTACATCAAAAGGAATAGACATAAGTATAGCAGACACAGATACATGTACATCAGGAAGTGTAAAGAAAGCAGATTAAAATAATTGCAATGGAAACAACCATAGAACCCTAAAATCAACAGAAGCAAGCAAACCTATTTTTTATGGTTTTGCTCTAATGTATTGCATTTACTTCAACACATTATGTTTTATTATTATTGAAAGAAATTCATTTTGTAAACATGTGATCTTGCCCCAAGTGTAGGAGTTGAAGTCTTGTTCACGAATAAGGGGACTGAGGTCTGGAAACGCCTCAGTGTCCCCCTGGATGAACTGGAGGATGTGTCCGGGGAAGGGGATTTCGGTGCATCCCTTGCTTAAACTGCTATCCCTGCAACCCGGCCCTGGATAAGCAGAAGAATCACATGCATCGTACCATAACTATATGTTATATGCAAAGCTTTTACTCTGTGGCAATGAAGTAAAATTCTCTAGAGACTTCACTAAAGTCCTTGAGAACAGAGAAAGTTTTTAAAATATCAACTTAGGTTTTACAAAAGGGGTAAAATGTATAAGCGTATTCCATTTTAATGTGGACTGAATATGGCCCTGACATAACCTAAGCAAAATTACCTACACACAAAAAAGTCGTCATCTAGTGACTTCTGCCTCCAATAGCAATGTTCCTTGCTGAGAAGATGGCAACACCATCTACAGTAACTTTAATACATTTCAGTAGGTTTTTAAGTGTCAGAGGATGCTAGGTCTAGCATTTTCTAGAACAGTTTTAGATCTTAAAGTTAATGACCAGTAAGTCTTAACTGAAGCTTGCCCAACATCTCTCTGCAGTCGAGTGCTCGGAGTTCCCCTAATGCCCCTTGGAGTTCAGCCAGTAGCTGGAACAGTCGGCGCTCCAGCTGGAACAGCCTAGGTCGAGCCCCAAGCCTCAAGAGGCAAAAACGGCAGTCTGGTGAACGCCGCTCCCTGCTTTCTGGAGATGGTCAGTCCAGCTCTGATGAGGGAGATGCTGGAGAGAGCACAGGGGGCATGTCGGAGGCCGATGATGCCTCCCTTGCCAGGACAGACTCCCTTGGCCAAAGATCTCGACACAGGCGTATGGAATCCCTTGAGACACGCAGCTCCTTCGATCTTCATCCAGACACCTTACAGGTGCCTTATGTGCATCGATCCGGAAGCATTCATAGCGCCCGTCCATCCAGCTTCCTCAGCAATGGCAAGAGTTCTCCATCTGCAGCAACCACTCAGCTTTCTATGGATGAACACCACAGCGAGGATGACAATGCAGATGAGGAAGGCAACCTGGTAAAGCATTTTATTATTTGCATGATTGTGTCGTGTTTTAAGTTGTCGATTGGTTTATCAAAGGAGTCATTTTGAAATCAAATCAACTACACTTTTAAACTATATCGTTCAGAGCCGCAGTGCTCGTCTCTACCGCTGGCTGGAACACAAGCAACCTGAATGGTGTCAGCAGAGGGTCACCTGGTCTCTTTACCTGTTCCCTCCAGAGTCACGGTAAGTACTTTATGAAATCGTTTTAAAAGTATACGTATTTAAAAGTACTGTACAAAAGTTTTAGGCAGGCTTCCAAAAATGCATTTGCACACAGTTTCTAAAGGAAGTCTTCTTCCAAACATCTTGGAGAAATAACCTCAGACCTTACAGTAATGCATATATGCTAGATGAATCACCAAGTGTCTTCCCTTATACAGATAAAGCCTCTTTCCCCACTTGCCAAATTGCAGCATGTCCTGCTCATTTAATATATAATGTGACTCACATTTAGTTTGCTAGTTTAAGTGTCTCCCTAAACCCAAGGAAGTACCTTCATTATGATGCTTAAGGGGTGAGAAATCTTGTACTTTTTGCCTCTCCCAAAAGGCTCTTCTTGGTCTTCCTCTTCCTCTCATCTCTTTCTAGTGCTCTCCATCTTTGAAACACATGTCGGTTCACATTAAGCTCTGTGGAGGCTTCACTTATTAAAGGGAGAGGAGAGGAAAGAAGAACTCAGCATTGCATGTTACACTCTGTCAGCGCTTTACTAATTAAACATCAAACAAGCTCAGATCCTCCTCCTACTGCAGTTTCCTGTGTGAGCCCTGGAAGATATAAGCTCTCACCCCATAGCACACTTTATGATGTATAGATTGGTGTCACAAAAGTCAAAGAGGAAACTTATGTTAGTATACTTATGTTATGTTAGTATAAGTGTTGTTTTCAGCAGATTTAAGCAGTTTTTATATATTTTGTTTCATTTTGAGAGACAATAATGATGTTAACTACATATTTACATTCATTACTTGTTAATATCTAAAGCAAAATGTAATGTATTTGGAAAAAAGAAAGAGGGAGATGGCTTTAATAAAAACAGACAAGTGAGATCACATGGAATCTGGCACAGCATTTGTTTTCTCTCCCCCAATTTCACCCCTGCATGACCATTCTTCCACCATGAGAGTCTGGGGCTGAGTGAGGCAGGTTGGCATGACAACAGTGCTGAGGTTGCCGCCTGTTCCCACACACTGAGCATAAATTCTTTAGCATCAGGCCTTGTCCCAAAGACATTAAAGCAAACCAAACACTATTTATTCATAAAAGGACTTGTACTATAACTGACACACAGTTGGCATATGTTTTTCACTGCGGTGAAAGTATACTCTAGCTATCAAAGTAGCAGCTAGCATAGCAACATGCTAAGCTAACTCATCCTGGTATCAAGTTGCCATCATACAATTTAATGTAATTTATGTGAGAACAATAGTGAAAACATACAGAACAAATGAAATTAAGTACAATTGTTACAGCAATTACTGACTTCATATTATAGTAAGGCATAATACCAACATGCAAATTTATGCAGAAAACACAAACGTTGAGGCCTTAGCACATTGAGAACTATATAAATGACGTTATGAAAAGGCGAAAATTTCCTATGCAGATTAAATGAACATCGGTTATATACACATCGATGGATTTCTCATCTAGTAATGACATCTGTCAAGTCTCTTTCATATCAGACAAATATTTCTGACCTCTACAGATGAAACATAGAACGTATATGGACTCAAATGCAGTGTAAGTGGGTTTAAAACATTTGTAATCAAGACATTAAATATCATCTAGAAGCTGAAGTGTTTTTGCTTTTTGGAGTGATTGGGATTCTAGTCACTTCTGAAACTTCTTTACATTTTCTTCTTTGTTTATGCAATATTTACTAGAAGACAATTTTCCTTTACTTCTACTTTTAAGTTTTAAATGAAAAAAAATGTCTCTCCATCTTTTAGAGTAAAAAAGATGACTTAATGCAATCATTAATACTGCCCCCTTATTTAAGGTTTTGTCTCCATCAGTGATCTATCATCTGTATTATAAATGGCCTCATGGTCATCCTGCACAGATCAATATCTGTTCTGTTACTGCAGACTGTAATTGCACCTCACTCATGTTACAGCTTTTAAGCAGGACAAGACAGGTTAAATAAACACTGCCTCCTAGTGGATGGATATCAAAGGGTCTCATACAAATCAAACTTGATCCTAGCCTTCTTAGCTTTGTGGTCTTAAAACCTTTTATATTAATTTTTTCCAGTGATGGTTCATTATATAAACAGTTTCAATAGTTGGTTAAAAATAGTGTAAAATATTGTTATGTATATCGTATCGTAAGCATAATAGCGAGGTTTTTATCTTATCGTGAGCAGAGTGTTATACCCTTAGTAAAGGCCTTTAAAATGTGATTACTTTCATTCCATCTTGTATTTGAATAGTTTCTATAATTTAATTAATGAATGATTCATTCCTTTTTTCCAAAGCACAACAAGCACCAGCTTTTATTTAGTACAATATTGACAAAAAAAAAAAAAGTATAGTCCTGCGGCGTAGTGTGCAGGAGACATATGCGCAGTTGTGCAGGGCCGACACAGGTTTGAATCCTGGGCCTGTTTTCTTTCCCATCCCACCCCATTCTCTCTCCTCATTCAGTCTCTTTCTACTGTCCTGTCCATAAAAAAAAAACAAAAAAAAACAAACAAACACATAGCTTTACCATAGCCGATCATTTCCACAAAACGTATGCATACTATAAGTAATCTACATGACTTCATTACATGATTATCAAGGCACATCTTTAGTTTTTCGACTTTATATAGCAATATAGAATGAATGACTGCAATGGGCCTGAAAGCAATAGGAATGACCACTTATTCAGGTGTCAAAAAAATACACCACGTCCCCTAGTGTCGACTGAAGAGAAAAACCTAGATTCCTGAACTGTCTGTTAAGTAAGTTTCTGTGCAGCACCTGGTGAGTTTGTCTTTGGTTCATTCATAATGAACAGAAATGAATGAGTCAAATGAATTTTTAATGGACCATATGAATGCAGCCTTGTTTTTAAGCAGATAAACAGAAATAAATAGATTTCATACATACACTTTCTTGGGGAAATGTAACATTTATGAAACCAACTCTTCATTTTTTCAACTGTTTTTGGATCATAATTAGGGCACAGGAACCATGTTGCATGTCCATTTCGCTACTACACACATCCACATCAATATACTGTACTCTAGTACCAACAGAAATCTGTTCAACTCTCATTTAGCCCTTTATACGGCACTCATTGAAATAATCAATGGAAAAACCCTGGACTGTCAGAGTGTGGTATATTGTGACTTCTTGTTACCATATATGGTCATCTGCCCTTTTGTGAACTTATTTGAGCTCTTCTAATAAATTCTAGTTTGTTGTCTCTTGGCATCATTCAATCATGTAATGTATGTCGGCTGTGATTATCTCTTGCAGGTTTCGTGTGACATGCAATAAGATCATCACTCACAAGATGTTCGACCATGTGGTTCTTGTCATCATCTTTCTCAACTGCATCACCATTGCCATGGAGAGGCCCCGGATCGACCCCTCTAGTGCAGTGAGTAATTATAACTCCACACACAAACAAGCCTCATGTCATTCAAAATAACATTTGCCGAGAGCATAGCGGCTCACTTTTGAAACACTTTTATCTCACTGGTATTTTAATGTATTTGCAGTTTAAAAATATGTATTGTTGCATGGGACTTTAAATGTGTTTAAAGAACCATGATGCCGTAAAATTGGTGAGAGTGTAAAAATAAAACAAATTCTTTGTTGAATACAAAAATAACAGAAAAGCCCACGAGGGGGAAAAGACAAAATGCAGGAAACAAACTGACTAGGGAAGACAAAGCAAACTCAAACAGAGCAAGTGCTTATAAAGCACAACAAGACAAAAAACTAAAAGACAAAATCAGCATAAAACTGGAAAAGGCTTACAGGTAGATCTCATGCAGGTATCACGCAGGCAACAGACACTATGTAGCAGACGCAATAGCCATGTTCCCATTCAGAGATGAGCATTAAATGTATGCGCAAAACTGGAATATCACATAAAATACTTGCAAATAAAATCACCGTTTCTTTTGAAAAATGGAAGTAGCTGTACAAGGAAAAAGCCTTTTTTTGTATCTGTAATGCGCTTAGAACATGTAGGCAAAACGCAATATATTCAGTCATGTTGTCTTGCTTTTGGAAGCCGGAAACTGCTCTTTGGGAGCGCAGCAAGTCAAGACAGTTCTGGGAGGTGATAATACTGAACCACTTCGATGACAGACTTAGGCTGAGGAGTTTTGGAATAACTAAAACAACATTTCAGATGTTATGAAATGAAATCAGCCCATTGATTAGTCCATTAGTGTCACCCCATCGTACCCCCGTTTACGCATTGCCATTGCGCTGTGAATGTGTTTTCATTGTAGTCCTAATCACCAAACAGAGTCAGAAACAGGTTTGCAGGCAATCAGGAGAGAGACAGGAAGGGAGGGGCATGAGTAAAGAGAGAAAGAGACAAGAAGATAAAACTTGACAAAGAAAGGCACGGAGTTGGAGGTGGTTGATGAAAACACACAAGCCCCTCCTATCTTCCTGTCTCAAGTCTTTTCTGTCAGAGATAATTTTCAAAAACTGCGAAGGGAATGGCCGTGGGGGAGAAGCGAGGGGCATAGGTGTGGCTAGCAAAAAAAAGAGGTGTGAGCAAACGTTATTATCCACATTCAAGATATAGCCCCCATTAACATCTAACCTAAATGGAGACATTCTTAGCTATCCTGGTCCTCTTAGTGTTTTGAACAGTTAGCACTCACCAGCACCAAACTTAAAGGCCAATAAAACTGCACTGCAGTGGAACTGCAGTCCTCCAGAACTGAAACCTCATCACCAAACTGCTGTGCGCTCTTGCAAATTGACAGTGTGTCAACACTTAAGAGTCATCAATAATTAATACACCATGTCTTACCATTGGATAAGTCAGCTCAGACTCATGAATAATTATGAGATACAGACAGTCATAGCAATGGACAGATATAAAAAACATATTTGCAAACAGGAATTCAGAAACAGCTAATAAAAGAAAGACTGTTTCTCCCACAATTAAATATCTGAAATTCTCATAATGTTTAGATCCAGGGTATCATGGCCCTTTGAACTCATTTGGAGACATGGTGGTATTTTAGAATTGCATATATTCATTGTTACAATTGGTTAAAAACGATGATGTTAAAATTGTGTATAGAAATGTCAAAATACATTCTTATTACAATAAAAATCTATTTTCTGATGGATAACGCTATGAGCTGCAACAAAATCATGAAATAAAATTATGTCTGTTCTATTAAACCTATAAGAGTAATTTATAACCCATAATTTGTTAGATTTTATAGCAAAGAAGAAGAAAAAAAAAACATTAAGAACCAGGTTCACTCTTAGCAATTTCTCAGTTTGGGCTCAGACTTTTTTCCATGGATAAATTCACAAGGAATCTTCTCATTGGGGTCAAATAACAACACTTTTCTTATTATCTACCATTTACAGATTGTAAAGCCGGGTGATTATATTATTAATATGCCAGTCTGGTTTGTCCTATGTGAGGTGATTATTACTGTATCTAACTGGATGTGCTGAGCGTATAAACAAGGATTATCACACAATTTGGGAGTTGGGATGTTTTGCAGTTCATTAAGTACATTAAAACAGGGCACATTCGATTTGTTGTGTTTCATTACCGACAAAAAGGACACCATCAGCTGGTTAAATGCTTTGCTACATCTCATAATAACTTTTGTGCATTTACTACATACAGTACATGCTCCCTCGGGACACAACAGAAAGGCAGAAATGTGATTATTTCTTATCTGCCTCACCATTATTGTGAATTTATGGAGCAGTGCACATACTGTAATACTGCTGCTTTTCAAAAATATTCTTTAATAAGCTGACATGAGAGATTTCAAGTGGGCACATCTCATTTTTAATTTACATAAACTTTTTTTTTTAAAGAAAGAGGTCCCCTATGAGATTTATTCATACTCAAATAGACTTATCAACTTTGTGTGTCGATTTCACTGGAGGTTGGGGATCAGTCTAGGAAATTAATGTTATATTATTGTACCATGAAATACATTTTTAAAATGCTTTTCTTCATTCAAACTTTTTCCAGTTTTTCCCAATAAGGAGCTAATGTACTTTGGATTTCACAGGCTTCATAAATTGATTATCTGAAATCCAATTAATTGCATATTTGACATTGAGCTGGTTTATCGACTCTAAATGCGTATATAAGAAAGTCATCTGATTGTATAAATGATGCTTCTGTAGTAGTTGACCCAGATTACCCTTTTTGTTGAACATTGTAATTACGTATTCACATAGATTTTATTCAATCACAGTCAAATTGGTAAAGTTTGAAAGACATATTTCATACAAAGGTTGTTTTCATTTCTGTTTTCCAGTTGCTTAATCCATGTAATCCAGTTTTTACTTATGAGCCTTTGAGTCTTACAGTTCATTGTTTGGTTCCCTCAAAGACATCATGTCAACTTTCCCGAAGCAGTCACCCAAATAATTAGATAGGTGTGACAAAATACTGTAATCAAAGAATTCTTGCAGAACAACATTTCAGCACACAATTGTTTATTTTTTAAATTGTTTGTGACTGAATAAAAATATGGTGTTGCTACATTTTGCAATCCTTGTGGGTGCATTTACTAATAGTCCGGTGTACTGTGTGATACACCAATTGTATCAAATTGGTTTTAATGATCATCAATGTCACACAAACTTTGAAACTCAGTCAACTGTTTTGACATCTATCAACTGACACCAAAGCAGATGAATATGAGGCTAAAAGTGAAGTTAAGAAAGACAAATTAATTTTAGGAGTTCAATATCTGGACCTGCCTTCCAGTGTAAAAGTGTGTTTTGGGAATGAATGTGCTTAGTTAGCACGAATCAGATCCATTCAAGTTGACAAATAAACAAATAGGTCACCAGTTTACAAAGTAACCTTTAGAAGTCTGGGGCCTTTTTCAGGATTTTTTATATTTTCTATAATATTTTGCTATAGTAAATTATAATATGCTATAATTATTTTGTGGCTATACTTTTTTGTACACGATCGGTTTCATTTTTTCACATTTTTTTTCAATGCATTACACAATAATTCTATAACAATTCAGAAAGTGTACAAAAACAAATGTATGTTTTACTGTAAAAATCTCAGAATTTGACAGAAAATGAAGTTTTTAGTTTCATAACAAAAATCTAAAGTGTTGAGACAAAATAAAAAAATCATATATTTATAAAAATTGTATGTCAGAACCCTTTTAATATTCGTTTAAAACCCCTAATATCAAACCTACATATTTTATTTGAAATCAAAATTAATCCATCAAATCAAAGTCATTTCTACTTAATTTAAAAGACTGCTGTGACTGGCAAATTCACCGGGGGGTGCAAGGTTTTTAAACTGATTGTTATATTTACCTGCAGATAATCATTTTAGCATTAACAATAACTTGCTTTCTAAATGTGCTCATATCAGCTTTGATGATTGATAAAAGAGAACAGCAGAGTCTCCCTCAATAATGTTTATGTTGTTGGCCCAATGCAAACCATCTCATCGCCATGGACAGATTTATCTCATTGAGTTCTCTTTAATTCATATAGATTTTTATTTTCTTTTGGGTATGCACATATGCTATCAGACACCCCACCTGAGTCCTTCTTTGGTGCTGACAAGCCGAGCATGTATTTCAGCACACAATGTAATGGGAAACCAAAATGGAAATACAGAGGGGAGTTTGAACAAGACTTTGATTACAGCTATTCTGTCTCTGGTCACGTACTGACTGAAAATAATTTCAACTTTGCACAACTTTGACTTGGATTTGTAAGTTTCTTTCCATTAAGCTTTGATTTTATTCTTGTAAGTCGGTTACCTCAGACAAGCTGACAGTTTCTCTGACCCTTCTCCTTGAGAGACTAAACACTGAGTTCCCCAGACATGCTTTTCCTCATTCAAGAATTCTGGTCTCCACATTCATGCACAAGGTTCACTCAACAATGAATGAAAATATTCTTCAGAGTAGAATGCAATGGCAAAGATGTCGGTTTGTTTTGAGAAACAATACAAATTGCAATGATTATGTCAGCAGGAGGTTTTCTCAGAGAGAATAGGAGTTTTAGAACATGGTGCCATGACCCAGTCAAACAGGCATTAGCATGGGGTCATGGGAATGGCAGCCTCTGAGTCTTGGTGCTCAGAAACAGTAGCAGAAGGACAAATAATCCAGAAGGGTCGAGTGTAGATTCTGCTCCACAAATCCCCTCAGTTTGTTTTGCTTCCACACAATTTGTTGGTACAGATCAGCTTCAAGTCTCTTTCTACCTAGAATCCTTAACCAGAATCTAAAAATGTGGAGTTTTCTTCCAAATTGTGATAAGCAGCAATTAAAAAAAATGTACCAAATCTGGAGTGTATTTTTTTCACAATCGAAAAAATCCCATAGTCAATAAAAACTCAATTTTTTTTGTTTTGTTTAGTTTTTGGCTACAAAAGTTTTGAATAGTTATCGTATTTTGAGAGTAAAAAGAAACTAATTGTTAAATAAAACATGAAATATTACAATCTGGTTTGTATGACGGATATGCTTTATGAAAGTTTGGAACATAATGTTTTTTTTGCCACATTTTTACACAAATTCCTCAAAAAAAAGTAATTAAGTTTGTAGCTGGTTGGTGAGAGAGACATGGACACACATGCTCTGGTTGACGCTGCACAAGGTGTTTTTATTTATAATAATGAGAACACCATATAAATAATTTTTTAAAAGTCACTCTGCGACTTCCTGCATTCTTGGAGATAGTGGTGAGCAGGTCAGGCAAGCATGGGTTCTGGTTAGTGCACTGGGAGTACAATGGGATGCCTTCACCCCGATTAGTTCAGTGGTGTGAGGGTTTCCAGTCCAGAGGTGTGGGATCTCGCTGTGCTGGTGCATCGCCATGGTCCAAGCTCCGAGCTGACTGGATCCATGTACCCTGTCATCGACTCCTTATCAGAAAATTACCTGTCCAGCAGCACACTCTTCCGGGAACACAAAACCAGCCAAGCCAAATGACTTAGCTAGCCCAGTGGCAACACTCTAGACCCAGTTGGTGGGCACCTCATTGGCTTCTTTGGCTCCTGGTGGCTCTCGTGGCATCCACCGATGCTCCTGGTGAAGGAAAATAGTCTGCTCTGTCCTGCACTGAATGATGTGACTCTCTTCTTAATTGCTGCTCTCGCATTTAAGAGCATGCAGCTAATGAGTTAAAGAATAAAAAACAAACAAAAAAACATACAGGAAAAAGTAAAAAAACTATGGGAGCAGGGTTTGATCAGCATCTGCCAGGTGAAACTCATTCGGCCTGTACGCACTTGCCAGCTGCATGTTAAGTGGCGCGCATTAAAGTGCTACAGCTGCTGGTGATAAGAGAGTTGCATCTTTCAGCGTGCGGGAGCAAGCGGACCATTTTTTTCCTCCAGGAGCAGCGTGTGGAGATCATGTGAGCTACTGGGAACTGAAAGAGCCCATGAGATGCCCACAGACTGGGTCTATTAAGTCTGGCAGCCTGCTTTCTGAGAAAAAAGCTTCTGGAGCACTCTGGCAATGCATGGCCTGAGGTCGTCAGCCCATAAAGACGAGCCCATAGCGCAAGGCCGGGTATCGCCGTTGCGACCAGCCACAGGAGATCCCATACCTCTGTCCGGAAAACCACGTGTCACTGTACTAATGGGATGAAGAAAGGCATACCGGAGTACTCGGAGCAGACCTATACGGCTTGTCATCTTCTCCATTGCCACTCTGAGTGACTCTTTTAATTATTTGTTGGTGCGCCATTTTTTACTGAAGGCCCTGAGCAGTGTTCCCATGTCTCTCTCCCCACCCGCTTCAATCGGTATAGTTGTAAAAACTGACTGCTATTTAAAAGTGTTTTAAAAAAAAATGTTCTCGGATGTGCACAAATGTAATACTTTGCATCCAATTGCAAATAAAGAGAAAACATGATACACTATGCGTACTTCTGGTTCGGGTTCTGTCCTTCTTTATACATCTGTACTTCTGCAAGCTGGGTCAAAAGACTTCTGTAAGGTGGGTCAAAAACCCATTTTTGATCCAAAACCCATGTTTGATCCACGTTTGACTTTCTCCATGTTGTCATTTTGTTTTTGTTTTTAAAAATTTGTACTGTCTGAATTGTGAAATGTTTTATTGTGTATTTTAATATATGGTTTTCGTAATTGTCATTTGTTTTGCCCTCATAGTCCACCATAGGCCTTCTGCAATTAATAAAATACCATACCTTAATTCTTAACTTAAAACAACTATACACAGTTCAACTAACCGATCTATATCATCTCTATTCATTTTAAGGCATAGACATGTTTAAAAATTTAGCTTTGAGATGATAATTGCTGAGTTAGAATGTTGTATTTCATGAAACACTTTAGCTAAGCATGCACACAGTCAGTTGAAAATGCATGGGCAGAACAAAAATTTTCTTTGTCCTTGTATTTAACAGCAATTTCTCTGAGTTGATCTACTTGCTTACACTTCACTAGGGGGTACCGTCAGGAAACATTCGCCATGTTTTTGTCACTCTCTGCATAATAGATTCTAGGGGGTATACTAGATGAAATGTATCTCATGCGGTATGTGATGTTAATACCCGTGGAGCTGTCTAGGCGTGGGCGAGTCTTAGCCCAGTAGATGCCTTCACAGGAGCCACCTCTAATGTGTTATGCCACACACATGAATCGTCTGTGATCTGGCTCTGACTCACCAGTCACTTTTTCTGCTTGTCTGCTTTTCTTCACAGGAACGAATCTTCCTGACACTGTCCAACTACATCTTCACTGGCATCTTTGTGACTGAAATGACTATAAAGGTAGGTACATGATGGGGCTGACATTTGTCTCTGTGTGGCTTTTCCACTGACAGATGGTAAACTTGCACTCTGAATGGATAGGAAAAGCAGCCAAAAGCGCACCATTTTGTCCACTGTGCTTTTGTAAAGCTCTTATTTGCTCCTAAGACTTACTACTTGAGTCTTTATCATTTCATTACAACCATCAAATAAATCAGTTACAGGAAGTTTGTTTATCACTAATTCTCCCTTTATAATATGTACCCAGTATTCCTGGGAAAAGAATGACTAATGCCATTTATTCATTTATTTAAGACATTTTTTTTTAATTATGTTCTCAAAATATGGGCATTTACAAGACTTTATTAAAATGTACAATACTCCCTAATATCAAATTATAATTATTCCGAAAAACAAGATGATTATGAAATCTGCAGCATCATCTTCACAAAAAGTGCACAGTGCTCTCATTGGTGTCATAATGATGCTCTGTTTCGGCACACTTTAAATTTCTACAGATTTACACTGCAAACATAAACAGCATTCACAAAGCCAAGGCCCATGGAGCAACAACCTGCAGCTGAAGCTTGATATTAATCTCCATTATATGGATTGATCACATCACAATGAACATTTACTCTGTTTTTCTGTAAAATATCTAAAAATAACGGCGAAGATGTGATTATTCAAGGCCCCAAAACAGCTCTAAACTTTATATGTTTATATATTTGAGGTGTAACAATACATTTTGCTCACATAGCTCAAAATTATGTCTACAGTATGATCACAATATTTTTAGCCAACTTTTGAAACATTGAGATTAATTGTTTTTAAGTTGTTGAGACCACAAAGTTAAGATGGGTATGGTCTAGTTTGATTTGTATGAGAGCATTTGATCAATCCATCCACAAGAAGATAAGGTAAAGAAGTTTCAAAAGTGACTAGAATCAGAGTCACTCCACAAAGACAATACACTTCAGCTCCTAGACGATATCTTCCAGTAGCTCCATGATGCGTATTGTGACAATTTTGTATTGCAATATATTGTGCCACCCCTAATATTTATACAATTATACACACTTACGAATATTTATTGTTAATTATATAAACCAAAATCACTAAATATAATCATTAACAATATAAATCATGGTCCACTTTTGGTCCCTCATTAAAAAGGCATTGCTCCAGCACAGGTAGCCCAATGCAATGGATTGTGAACAGTTATTGTGATTGGCTCAATCGGGCTTACAACGAAAACAACTGTGATTTTGAGGTGGATAGTGCAAGTTGAAGTCTGTGTCATTGGACATAAACATAGATTTTTTTGTGATGTAGGAAATTTAATTCAAATTTATGTTTTTTTTTTTTTTTAATTCTCTTATTTAGAAGAAGACTGTACTAAAGTACTACTTGGCTAAACTCAGAATGTTTTTTTAGGTTCTTCCACCACATTCTATATACCCTTTACCAGTATTTTGGTAAAATGCCCATTTGGATGAAGTTCTAAAATCAGTATCAAGATGATACATTTCTTTAATTGTAAAGAAAAGCGTGACAATGTTGATCACGGACTGGTCCATTTTTGAGCTCACTGATTGGCCAAAAATAATCATCACTGTATGCATCATATTTTTTGGACTCTATAAGCCTCCACATATACAGCATAAAATAAATACATTTTTAAATTCTTCGGTGTTGTGTGCGGTCAGCATTTCTTGTTCTTCCACATTCATGATGTCACCAAGTGGAACAATTTGATCTAATGGTATAAATCCTACTATAAATCCTAACAATTTGTCTGCTTCACATGGCCACCATTTTAAGAATGAAAGAGAGGCTCCTGTGGGAAGCACCAAGAACTAGTATGAAGAAAGTCAAGGAAAGTCTTGAAACAGTCTTACTGTTGTCTAAGTTCCTACTTTCACGCTGTAGGAATATGTTGCAGTCAGTCATTATCTGACCAATAATGTAATAATATATGGAACATTACTTTCTATACTGGTGATGAAAATAAATTTAGAATCCCACAGGCTGTTTCATTGGAGGCTACAACATAGATCACTAAATATTTTGCCTGTAGTTTAAGGTTTTTTATCAATCAACAATCATGGTTGTTTATATCTACTTTGGGTTTCTTCCCACCAGAGCCTTACAATGGTGGCTACGTGAAATAATAAGTATAACCAAGGTTATACTGCGGCAAACAGAAATGTTCAACTGCTGCCAGTCATCTGAAGAAAACATCTGACCAAATGCAGACTCATAAAGATCCTGCAATGAATAGACTGACACGAAGAATCTATTAAGCAAACCCTGCTCTCGATTTTCCACCCTGCACCATACAATTTAATATGAAATAGGTGGGGATTGTCTGCCAGATATTCAAATGGCTGTGGTTGAAATGGAAGAACACTGCAGGACCTCTCTAAGGAAGGGAGAGAGGTTCAAAGGTGCCAGTCACAAAGGTCTAGGGTTTCTATTTTGAGTCCTTGCTTAATGCCAGGCCATGCCCATCCAAGAGGTTTCAAATGAAAATCATGCCAGAGAATAATTGTACTCACTGGAGGTTAATTAACGGTGGCTGCCAAAAACTTTCTGAGTCAGATGAAGATGACAGGGCTGTTGAAACTCTCTGGTTTTGTTTTTCTGACACGGCTTTGTTCACTTTGAGCTTGAGCTTGTGGATTGATGGAAACATCATTAGGAGCTGCAGATTCATTCTTAGCCATTTTTAGTCTTGTTTCTCAATCCGTGTTTGTTCTTCTCAACATTTTCTCGTACTGTTTTTATACTTGCCAGTCAAACTCAGAAATGCTAAAGCACTTTTCTTCTTGATTTTGTTGTTTTTCTGATGTCACATTTCACATTAGCTTTCTTGTCGTTTGCTCATTGTTGTGTATTCACCGGATGAAATTATGAAACATTGCTTAAGGGGGTTTGCATGCTCAAAAATAAGAATTCTGCCTAATTGCTCAACCATATGCTGCTCCATACACAAGAGACCTTTGTTTGGCCTCCAAGCATTCAAAAATTAAAGATTCTTGAAATAAACACTTAGAGGTTTATTCTCCTTTGTCAATGTGCATTAAATTATTACAAAATGTGTTTAATAGAGAAATCTTTCAGTGGTTTGAAATTTTAAATTGATATCTTTAATTTGTGTATTGGTTCTATAAAATTTGTGCATTTTAAATATACTTTAATATATATTTTAAGGTTGTTGCTTTGGGCTGGTGCTTCGGTGATAAGACGTATCTTAAGAGCAGTTGGAACATTCTGGATGGCATGCTGGTGATGATCTCAGTGATCGACATCCTCGTGTCCCTGATCTCCAACAGCGGTACCAAGATCTTGGGGATGTTGCGGGTGCTGCGCTTGCTGAGGACACTACGACCACTCAGGTACATTAATCTCCACATTTCATTGAAGAGGACATTGATCACAATTATGTGATTTGAGGATTAATATGAAAATATTGACATACTAAAGTGAAATTTAAAAAAAACAAAACACTCCTACCTCTATAATCTCAGTCAACCCTTGGAAGTCCAGAGCCTTTTTGAACGGTTTTGACCACAATCATATTCATCATATTTTTTTTTCACAGCAAAATAAAAAAAAAAAATATCTCCCAAAAAGCAAAGACTAGCTCAAAACAATGTGAAGGTTGTATAAAAACTTTTTTTTACAATAAAAAAACTTTTTTTGTACTAGCTTTGGAAAACACAAGCCATCTCACAGGTCTCTTACTTCCAAGGGTTATCCCTTCTTTTCAACACTAGATGGCACCAGTGAATGTGTGATACGGAGTGGGAACGGTGCGAGAACAGAGTGGGTTGATTTTGGATGGAGTTAGGAGCGGACTTTTTAAAAGTTGGATCGTTGGGTTTATCGCTCGCTGCAAAACCTTTCAGAGTTCAAGGAGAGGCCACTTGCCTCCGCCTACCCCTGTCTTCACAGATGTGCTCAAGGCCAGCACACCTCATGTTAATTGCCCTTAACCTAATGCATATTATTTCTTAGGTGTCAGACAGGCACACAGTGCCAGTATTATATGTTGACGAGAGGCCCTACCTCTCAGCGTGTGCGCTGTGGGGTGAATCTAGAGAGAGAGCAGAGGAAAAGGAGTCAGTGCGGATGTGGCTCATGTGTGTAGCCCCATGTACTTCAACTCTACTTATCTCTGTTTACTTTTGTCTTAAAAAGATTCCTCTTATAAAGACTTGTGTGAAGTGGTTTTTCATCTCAGCTTCTGTCCATGTTCACAATTTTTAATAAAGCATGGTGATTTTATGTTTCTGCATGTTTGATAAAAGTAAAAAAATAATAATAATGAAATGAATAAGTCAGTACATTTGATTATTCATTTACGTATATATTTGGAGTGATCGCAGAGGGGGGTAGTGGGTGAATACGGAGCAAGGAGCCTGAGCCTGAGCGAGGAGGGCAATATCGTGACACTCCATTCCACTCACATAGTCTGGACGTTACCAATTTTGGCTCTTGTCAAATGAAACTGAAAGGCAATGGTGCATTTTCTTTTTCTACTTTCAATTTGATATAATCTTGCAAATTTTGTCATAACTCTTGTAATGTTCATTTAAAACTATCAAAACTAATAACCTTTTTGAAACAGATATAAATTTGAAATCAAAATTAAACAATAGGTGGGTCACGTCATTCCTACTTAAAACATCTGGTGTGTTTGGCATACAAACTGCTACATGCAGAGGCTTTTAAGGGTAAAGAGTATCAAGAGGCATCCCATGGTTTGTGACATCACAATCACTGCAATGGGCACATTTAATAGACACATTCATGTTCTTGGGGTTTATCACAAGATCAGCAATCCTTTTAAAGGGGGCATAAATAATAGACTAAGTGGAGCTCTGCCGTTACTGTAGCAGTGTCCTCATTTGGATTCATTAATTACTACAGCTCCTATCTGACACAGCATGCACTGCAGCTGTTTGTTTATGCATATGTATTTGTGTGCGTATAAGTGTCTTCCTGCAAAGGGAACTTCTGGAGGCCTTCCCTGCCTGTGAATATTTATGACATTTCAGCAGAAAACACAAATCAAATATTCATATTTTTTCTGTTCAATTTGTCCTGCAAAATGCTTACCCTGGACTTTCACTCCAATCCCTCCCATCTCACTTTAATTTCAAAACTTCTCAGTTTGAGGTCAACCTCTGCAGACAAAAAAAGCTGTAATATTCTTCTATTTTTGTCTCTATTATTTGGTCTTTAGTTGTTCAATGTGACAATGATATACTGTGCAGTCCACAACTCTTTATAATAATATTTATTTTTATAATGCATTTTTACATAGACAACATACAAAATGTATTGTTATATTGGTTCTTTTTATTACTATATCAGTTCATGACAATTTTAAGCTACTCTGAGCATTGCTGCTATTTGCATTGCTTGTGGAAAGAACAATCTTATCAAAATTGAAAGGTATGTGCTATTAAAATTGTACTTTTTGAAAAAAGATTGAAATGTATTCAGTGTGGAATAGTTACGTAAGACGAGTGAACCTTTAAACAGTCTGCGGGATAAGGTTCCACAGTAACTATAATGACAGTGAGTTTGGTTGACTGTGAGAGAATGTAGAGGGAAAAATGCCTTGTAAATTAAACATGAAGCGGTCTGTGTTTTCACCTCAAGCTCCTCTGCGGGGAAATTTGAACGTTTCTTACACAGAGCTGCCAATGCGCTCTGCCTCACAAACCTTTACGGTGTGTCTGCCTCTGTTATGCTGCATGCACACCTTTTAAAAGTCTAGCTTCTTGATCTTTCTTTCGACAGACTTTATATTAATGAGCATGTGAAGTCCAAGTTGAAATCAAAGAAAGACAAAGAACAAAAGAGCCACTCGAGCTACACTGAGCTCAACGATGAGGTGTAAAACAGAGCGCACGAGGACCTTAAAACAGCACATAACCTAAAAACTAGAAATAATTACATAGATTCTATCCTCCTCAGTGGTAGATCTTTCATTAGTAATATAAGAAAGGCATTAAACTAATAATGTTGTTAATTGTTATATATTGTGTGATGCATATAAACACAATTTGGTGGAGGGCAGCAAGACTACTCAGGCTCTATAATTGAAATTTATTTTTTATTATGTATATAGACATTCAATTAATTGCTCATTTTAAAGGTTTTAATATTAAATATTAAATATTCATATATTTTATTTTAGTGATAATGGGATTGTCATTTTGTTTTTACAATAGGATTTTATTCATTAAAAAAAATAAATCCTATTGTAAATGTTTGTCTTTGTATTCATTTCATATTTATTATTTCAAACGAGAAATTCTAGACAAAAAAAAAAAAAACAATATACCAAATCTAGCAAAAAAATAATTATATAAATCTGCCAGTGGCGTGAGCAAAGTTGAATTCTGGACATTAAAACAAGAATGGTCACACTTGGATCTGAGTCAATGGTGGTGAATTGAAGAGAGGCTGCATCTCACATGGAATTGCCTACTATTGTCAACTAAACTATCAAAAGAAAAGCAGTATTTAAAAAAGCACAAGCTAAGAACTCCATGGTTCAGTTGAATATTAGAGAGTGTATTATCACCCACCAGCTAGGGGGCAGCGCTAGCAGTTATGCCCTCAGAGAATGTAGTACTGGTGAGGAATTAGTGAGTAGTGATGGGAAGTTTTGTTCATATTAGGCCCTGTTAACCTGGTTATTTTGAAAATGGGTATTTTTCTGCACTGTTACGCTGTCTGGCCACATAACGGCACCACTGGGTTCTTGTAACGCCGGCCAAGGTGAATCAAGTTTAATCTGGTCCGCACCTTGTGTACAGGACAACCAGAGTATTTTTTTTTGTCTGAGTGGTGGGGTTTGTCGTTTTCGTCACTGCAGTGTTGACAGCAGCCAGACTAGCGGCGGCCGAAGCGAGAACTATGTTGCTGCTTACTCCTCTACTTACACCATGTACAGGATTACTTTCATATGTTTACTATTTGACCACCAATAGAGGCACTTTAGTTTTTGCTCATTCAGTGTTAAAAACATCACTCGTTTTTAAAACACCACCTGTTGGTTTGGTAGAATCATTTCAGGGGTGTTTGAGTTCCGTGTGAATAACTGTTTCGACATGGTTCTTATGACTCCCATTCACTAATGACTCTTTGAACGATTCTTTCTTTTCTTTCATCCGTAGAAAATCAAGAGTTGACTCACACAAACCAGCCTACAAACACTTCTGATACTTCCAAAACATCAAGATTGGTTCATTTGTTTCAGCAAAATCCACAATGTGCCTGCCATGTGCAGTGATTCAATCTGATTTTTGCAAAACACAAGAAATGTCATGAAATTACAGTGTAAAATATCATCACAATGTGAACATCTCTTTTAAACATCCAGGTTCAGTGTCCATTGAACGCATTGTGAATGACATGAGCTAGTTGAAGAGCGACTCAGAACTGTTCTATTCTGTTTCCGACTCTGGGTGGAGAAGCAATAGCATGAGGAACTACATGTCGAGAATCAATGACTCACCACGAAGAGTAGTTGTACAAGAGTCAGTGTCAAGGTTCATTCTTTTTTAATGAATCCTCACAAACCGCACATCCCTATTAGTCAGGGAGAGACTAATTCCTCTTGTTTCTGGATAAAAAAAAATCTTTCATCTTTGTTTAGATCTTAGACAATACGTCCCAGTACCTCCACCTTAGTATTGTGCAAGTTTGTCCCACATGGCCGGCGGAGTGAAGCCTAACCATTGTGATTAACCCAATGCAAGTCTATTGGGAAGAGCTGAACTTTAAAATCATTTCCTTAGAACTTACATTATTTTCACAAATGGTTTCAATGATTTTCAAAAGTTCAATAAATTAGCGCGTGGTTCACGATGGTCATGAGAAAGATCATTTATGCTGCCAAAGATCAAATTCAGGGAAGTCTTTATCAAATTCTTGTTTATAATTACAAAATAAGTTGTATACAACAGGTTACGTGTGAGAGGAGTTCGTGTGAGCCAGACTCGGGGTGAAGCTCTGAAACCAAGATGGTTCCATCTTCATGTGCGTGTGCGCCACTCAATGGCAGCCTTCATTCCAGCTCAAAAATTCTCTCATATTAGCCTAATGGCAGTAGGCAGCATCAGGTTGTCCATATTTTGTGGCACGTATATTGTTATACCCCTATTATCCATTATTTTTTGTCTTTTACAGTCTAGCAGTAGGTGTTCTAAAAATAGACAAGTTCACAGGGTGGTCATTTAAATGAAGATCTGTGTTTGTACTGTTTCTCAGTTCTGGCACAGCCTCACAGAGGTGTGTGTTTCAGGCTTTCGACAGGATGATTTATGTGTTGTGTTAGGGTGGATGTGTGCTCTCTGTGTAAATTCATCCGCCCTTTGACCTGCAGGTTAAACCTCTCCACTGTATTTTGCGTTTACCCGCACAGATCTCAATTAATCTCAAACACACAAAAGGAATCATTCGTCCTCCACTGTCCGCGGATCCCAGAGGGGCTGATCATCTGTTAAACACCTGACGTGTGCATCTTTGTAATGCTCTGCATCAGTCTCTAAACGCTTCGGCTTGACCTCTTCCAATGCACACGACCCAACATAATACATCACTTTGTTACTGCTTGCGGTTAATCATTTTCAAAATAAACTTACCCCCATATTAGCTGAGGGTTATAGCCACAATCTCCTGTATATGTATATATACAACGTTTCAATGCAAGTATTGTTACTGAAATATTGCAATAATCTATTAATCCAATAATACAATTATGAAGATGCTGGAAGCAAGGTTTAATAAGGTGTAATATAAAATACAGCTTTTTTAGCTTTAAAACACTTGTAGAATGCTAAAAATCTGTCAAACCTGTGGGGAAAAAAGGAAGGGGGAGGGGTCTCTCCCTCTCAGAATATAAAAGCGAAAGTAAGTTTTCTGCTGTGCCGTCTCATTCAAGCAACTTCCTTTTCCCTCTCAGAAAAATAGGATTCAAAACATATATTTTTCCCATTAACTTGTTCTCTAAAGCAGTTGCAATGACTATTTACCGGTATATGCAAAAATGTTTTTATTATGTAGTTGGTTTGTACAATCTAGTCATTTTATTAATTCTAGAGCATTTGAAAAAAAAAACAAAAAAAAACACAATTCATCATGTGACATGATTTTTGCATATATACAGAAACAATATATATATATATATATATATATATATATATATATAAGTAATAATTTAAGAGGTAATTTTATGCAAAAATCATGTCACATGATGAATTTTGTTTTTTGTGTGTTTGTGTGTGTGCGCGTGTGTGTGCGTGTGTGTGCGTGCGTGGGTGCGTGTGTGTGTGTGTGTGTGCGTGTGTGTGCGTGTGTGTGTGTGTGTATGTGTGGATGTATGTATGTATGTATGTATGTATGTATGTATGTATATATATATAGTATAATATCCAACAATATCCACAATATTGTGCACATAACTTGGTTAAAACTTGGTTTATAGTTTTATTATTAAAAATAATAATACGCTTCTTTTCACACCATGATTTAAAGTTTTTATCTTAATATAATAAAGCTGAATGGGTTCCTTGTTCACAACCTGAAAGCAGCATCCTTTTCCAGCATTACAACCTGGATGAGCACATGTTCCAGGGAAAAAGATCATGTTCTCCCCACTGGTCGACAGATTGTTCCTTTATGTATTTATTTAAAACTTCTCTGAAAGGAACAGTGGGATTTAAGTGATGGTTTCTCACTAAACAGTTTCCCACTGCAGTTTTTATTCTTTATGTGTATTTTTTGTGGAACAAATGGTAATGAAACTATGGTTATCTGCTTCAGATATTATTTATTGTCTGTTCATTGTTTATGAACATATTCTATAAACATGAACCACAAATAATTATATTGAAATCTATAATATGTATTATTTAAAAAGTATACTAATAATAAGCCAAAAACAAACCATCTTAGGTGGGTGCACCAGAAAACAATACGTTGATACAGAAAAAATAAACTACTTAGAATATAATTCTTCGTCTAACACATTTCATGGTTGATTATTTTTTGTGTTTAAAATCTTAAGTCTATTACAAAATCCAATTCAAAGCAGTAGCTTCCAATGTATGGTTCCTCTCAAATTCAGCCAAAGATCAGCGTGGGTCTAGACATATTGATCTTTCTCATTGTTTGACATTTCCATAATAGATTTTCAGGTATTAGCTGAAATCCCTTAGGTGAACCTGGGTAAATTAGCTTGAGCTTTCGAGAGACACATGGAGATATTCAAAACAAACACCGGACTTTGCAGAATGTAATCCCCTCTTCCTTTCTCTTTAAGACAGCTTTGGCTATACCTCATTGGTCTCCTCAATGTTGCCCTTTCTTCAACTGAAGACACTGATATCTTCACAGCAAACTTCTTAAGAAAATAAAAATCTCAGGTCACTTTTTTATCTCATTGTGTATTGAAAGGATATCTTTACTTTAAAGGTCTGTTTACATCATTACTGAAAGCTAGGTTTCTATCAAGAGCCTTCAAGTTAGAAGGTTGCCAGTTTGAGGCTTGCTGGGGACCTTCCTGGAAGTTTTCATGTTCTCCCTGTGCTTGGTTAGGTTTCCTTCGGATGCTTCGGTTTCCCCTACAATCTCAAAAAAACATTCTGTTAAGTTAATTGAATAATCTAAATCAATTCGCCCTGTCCAGGGTGTACCCCCCTCTCGCCCAATTTGCACTGGAGATAGGCATCGGCAGACCCCCGTGACTCCAAAAAGGGAATAAGCGGGTTGGAAAATGAATGAATGAATGAACAAACACAGGAAATCACATAAGTTCCCACTGGTATTAGAATAATCACTAAGTTGAATATGTATACTATACTTTTAACTCATAATAATGAGTCACATGGAATATTTCTGATGTTTTTATAACAAGTTTCGGGAGGAGCAATCAGAGCATGACTCCATTGTTCCCAATTGTACCATTAAAGACTGCCTGAGGTTCACCCAACCTTCCTTCCCAAAACTCCTCATTGGAGTGTACACGGACACTGTCCACATTTAAACAACTTGCTTTTTATGTTTGTTCCTACCACCTTGTGCTCAACTATACACTTTGGTGGTGAACTTGTTTAATCTGATTAAAAGCAAATTTTTAAATCTAATTTAAAACCATGAAAATGTTGTCCAATTATCAATGTTGTTCTGTATATTTGTTTGTTACTGCTGCCGTTTTTGTTGTGGAAGAAGATGTTGTTGGGGTTGAGTTTGTTCTTGCAGCTGTTTTTCATGTTCCTGGTGTTACTGTTCTTGGTATGGTTTTGGTGTTCTTTATGTTGTAATTTTAGATGATGATACATTGTTACACCTATTTTTACTGCACAGCTGATGTGTTTTTGTGTGTTTGAAGGACATAACATCTAAAGATATTTACAGGTGCTGTTTTCGCTGGTTCTAGTCATGTTAATAATTAGGCTTTATCTGTATTTTGTATTTTCTATGCATCTGTAACATTTCCCTGTGCTCTGTGGTTGCTCAGCTTAATGCCAGGCTTGAAATGTTTGCTGGTAATTGCCACGCTGACTTGTAGAGCAGGTAATGATTGCTCCAATAATGAAATGCCAAGAGTAGAGAAAGCTGACTAATGGCAGGTCAGTGAAAGCATGGGAACCATTTTCCCAGACACTGGCCGTAAAATAAAAGGACAGAGCAGTGGATGGTAGCAGTGCTGTAATTGTGTACTGTTATGTTTGCATTCAAGATTTAAAATAAAAAGAAAGAAGCATATGACACTTCGTTGCAAAATAAAAAAAAATAGAAGAGATGCTTCCATCTTTTTTTCTAGTTTACTCTTGCTTATTACTGATTTAAACCAAGTTATCATGAAGGGAAAGTTCTAAAAGTTCTAAGTTTCAATAGGCCAATTTTCCTTACTTTAGGACTTTTTTTTTACAGATTATTTTCTTCTCTAAGCAGCTATTCGATAAAAAAGGAAGATAAGAATTCAGGAAGCTGGGAAGTACCAGGTGATTAAAGGCTGCTCTGTTGTTTGTTTTCAGAGTGATCAGCCGAGCTCCTGGACTGAAGCTGGTCGTAGAGACCCTCATGTCCTCGCTCAAGCCTATCGGCAACATTGTGGTCATCTGCTGTGCATTCTTCATTATTTTTGGAATCTTGGGAGTTCAGGTGAGTACATATATGCATAACCTTGCTTAAAATCACAAGCTGAGATTGATTTATCATGCTCTCTTGAGAGGTTCTGTCGAGGTTTTGACCTAAACTGAACTTCAGCTGAGCCAAGCTGTTTTTTTCATAGTTACCTGTGCAAGCATAGAGTTACAATGTATCGTTACAAAACCTTCTGTAATGTACTGTATTTTTATTAATGTACATTCTATAAATATTAAAACAGAGAATAAGATTCTTGTTTATTTTACAGACTAAACTTCCCCTACTCATGAAATTAAGTGTTGTGTTAGCATTTTGGATTCTGACATTGTAGCGCCCTGTAGTTTAAACAAGAACCAGGATTCTTTTACTGACAGTTTATTGATTGTTATCAATAAGTTTACTGTTAGAACTGGACAAATGCAAAGTGTATTCATCAATAAATACTAACACACACATCAGTGTGTCATGCAAACAAGGTCAAATATTTACACACAGTAAATTACATAACATTTACAAATCATACATCAAAACAAACATTTACTTCAGTGGCTACTTAATATACAAAAGGTGCTGAGGTTCTTGACGCTTTAAAGGTTTCTTAATTATTTCCAACAAACACAGAATCCATGTGGTCTTGCTGCAAATATATGAGTCTGAACTTCCCTTTCCTGTCTTTAATAGAGATCCGAGAATTCAAGTTAAAAGTCCTCAAAAAAACTGGATATGAACTAGATATGAAGTAACAAATATGAACTGGCTACTTTTTCAGTTTCAACCATTGTTCTGTAATTTTTTCATTTTAATTAATTTGGGAAAACATTTTTAGCATAGATCTGATTACATCAGTATTATTTCCATGAGACGTCTCTGCACGCACCCGTGCATGTGCTAATCACATCAGCTCTTTTGAAATTAGTAGGAATGATGTGACTCACCTATTGTTTAATTTCAAATATAATGTGTATGTTTCAAAAAGTTAGGAATTTTAATATTTTGGGTTTTGAATAAACATGAGTTACATGAATAATATGCAAGGTAATTCAAGTGTGAGAAAACAAATGATAGTCTGGAGTCCAAATCAGTGCCCTAAGTGCCAACTAGTGGTGAAAAGAAGAAATATCTCTTAGCAGTACAAGACCTGTGACATGACTTGTGTTTTCAAAGTTCGGGCAGAAAAAGTGCTTGGAAAAGTCTATAAGATTTAGGAGAGGTTTCAAGCATTACAATGCAATTTCAAGCATTGCCACAAAAAAACTGTTTTATAGGTAAATTATTACATAAAAGTGCAATAAAATTAGTCAAAAATTGCAAATCTTTAAGTATATAATTTCATGCTTAAATAATACAATTAATCTGCAAAAATAAACATCTAAAAGAAAGTCCTCATCATGCATTCTATTTGAAATTCAAGTCACTACAGAAAAAGAAAACCAGTAATTGTGTTTTAGTATCATTACCAGGGTCTAAGTTCTACCGTACCACCTTGGGAAAAGTCTAGAACACTGTAGATAATTGATCCATTGTTGACCGCACAGTTGTTTCCGAAGTTCTGTTCTGAAGACACAGTTTATTTATTTATTTTTTTTATCTATAAAGGGTTTACTTTTGGCATGTGACCCTTGAGAGAGATCTTCACAATAGACCAAAAGACAAAAACTGTTACACATTGAATCAAAACAAAGGCAAGTAGCATAAACACAGATACAAACAAAAACATGCATGTAATCAACGTTAACTGTGTTTCCATCAACCTATTTTTAGGCACATTTTGCAGTATTGCATAAAAAACCCTGGAAGAAAAACCCAAGATTGCATAAAACAATTAAACGCACAACTGAGTAGGATAAACTTTTTTTCCAATGTGAAAAAATGTCTATAAACTATGATGGAAACATATTTACCGAATAAATCCCAGCATTTGCAACAAGAAAAGTGTGCCTAACTAAATAAATTTGAATTCACTGCATTAATTGTATTTAATGCATTTAGTCAGATGTGTTTGATGTATCTTTAGTCAGATCTTTGTTGGTTGTGCTGAACTAATTGTCTATTCTGTATTTTCCACCCAGCTCTTCAAAGGAAAGTTCTTTGTTTGCCAGGGAGACGAGGCAAGGAACATCACTAATAAGTCAGACTGCCTCATGGCTAACAACAAATGGGTTCGACACAAGTACAACTTTGATAACCTTGGACAGGTAAACACATAAGTTGGCTGTGGCAGCATAACCCATTGCTCTTTCTGAGACCACTCTTCTACTGTACATGCAGAGCTGGCTTTCTTTCTGAAAAGAATCCACTATTTTCAATCATCAAAGGCCACTGAGCTTAATGATCTTTACCTCCCCATCTCTTATCTCCCTCAGGCTCTCATGTCCCTTTTTGTTTTGGCATCGAAAGACGGGTGGGTGGACATCATGTATGATGGACTTGATGCAGTTGGAGTTGAACAGCAGGTACCAAACATATCTGAGAAGGAGCTGCTTCCTTCATCGTCATCCAAACTTATTGTGTATTTAATTTAAAAATCATGCTTATTGTTATTATGATTGTGATTATGGTTAAAATATGTGTTGTTTAGAGCGTGTCAGCTTGAGCGGTGAGAATCAGGTCGAACTGAGCCTGATGAAACTAAGGGCCTCTACCATAAAACTCAGTATTACCGGATTGGTTTCGACTTGACCAAACCTCTTTAATCTGGCTCAGTTGGTACCATGAGGCAGCTCATCAACTTTCTTTGTCAAATCAGGCTTTGATCCTTAAGCTATGATTAGACACATAAAAGACTGACGTAGGTACCGAATAACCAATCATGATGAAAATTGAAAGAGCGAAATCATTTTATTTCTCTGGAAAATATGATGTGTTTAAACATTTATTTAACACTTAATTTATTTTTGTCTCGTAGTAATACCAAAGTCATACTGAATTGATGACAGAAAATTTTCTGAGTTCGCAAGTTAAAGATATGTGTATGATAACGGTAGAATATTTTTTGTTATGTTAATTCCAATACGTTTTACTTTTTTTAATCGTAACATGTTTATGGTTGTATTACAAAATACAGTAAAATCTTGTTTGTGTACATACTTAAATATATGTTTAGGTGTAAAAGGCGGATGTAAATATGATAGTTTTTCCTAAAGCAAAACAATTATGGCAGCAGATAACATTTTCATCATAGAAGCTTGCAAATGTAAGCTATTCCTTCCGTGGAGAACCTGCGTCTTTCATGCAAATACGTGTCGGAAAAGACTAAGAAATTTTGTCTGACATTAACAACTCCTTCCCTACGAAGTGCTTGTCAAACAATTTAAACAGAAATATCCACAAGATGAGGATGAAGAAAAAGTGAAGCCAGCAAGAAAAGGTGAAGCCAGTGTGTTGTCACTTAAAGTTCCTTTTGTATCTGCTGATTGGACAAATGTAAGCATGTGGTTTCTAATCCAGAAGATAACTTGCTTCAGAGCAGGTTAGCCGTGTGGCATAGGTAACCAGGGTGACAAAGATTTATCAACTCCTAGATCCTATTATGGTACCCAAAATCCAGGATTGGTGCAAACTACTTCTAAACTTAGCTGGCTAGCCAGTTAATGCAGCTTCATGCTACAGGCCCCAGGTCTCTTTTGTTTAGTGTTTAGTATAAATGTGTTTGATATGAAAAGGAAAGCTCAAAAAAGAAAAGGGTAGTAGGTGTCCCTCCTATCAGTTTGTGTACATTTGGTATGCTCTTTTGTTTCAAATAAATTATTTATTTCTGTAACGATGGACCATCAGTTTTTTAGACTTTTTTTTGGGTTCAAGACCCACCTCTAAAAACTTTAGAAAATATTCCACAATAATACGTAGTGGGTTGAGTGAGTCACAGTGTCTAAAAGGCAGTCAGCAATAATTCTCATTTGTTCATTTTTTTTTTAAATAACTGCAAACTCTGATTGAACCTACCCCTTGAACTGAATCAGAGCTGAAAAGTCCCGTCAGCATTTCCATCCAAAGCTTTTCTCTGCCTCATTTCATATCTGAGCCCCTTTCAGCAGAGTTCATCATTTTAAACTCTTCCCCTTTCTTATCTGTTTTGAGTGTGGTTTAAGTTTTATATAAACTTGAATGGAACTGTGCGCGACACAGTGTTCACTTGAAAGGATTCAGCACCCATAGGAACTGACCCACCTACTCTCCCTGCCATGCCATTCATGTTTAAACCGGAGCCTCTCTTCTTCATTGACTTCTGTGGTGCCTGTTGCTGGACAATCTGAACTGATCTCTCTTGATGAGATTACTTCTTAACGAATACATCCTGATCATCTACATTCACATCAGGATCATGTCGTTTATTATTTAGACTAAAAATGAGCTAAACTGGGAATGCTGCTTAAGTTTATGTGGAAAAATATATTTATGTTTGAAAATCCTTCTCTATTGTAACAAGGATAATGGTTGGTTTTAATTAATAATAATAATCATATTACATTTATTTTTAAGCACATGTTTTAGACTCAAGGACACTGCACACATAGTACTATATGCAACAAAGTACAACCATGAAATAACTAAAAACTAAAGGAACCACAAAAATAATAAGTACAAGATATTTGAGGAAATAAGGAATACATAGTCTGTTTAAAAACGTGATTTAGACCACGTTTACATGTTTTCCTCACACATGTACTTAAAAACATGCGTCCCTTTTACACAAAAACTGTAAAAAAGGCCGTAATGACCAAACCAATAGGTGGCCTTTTTAAAATTGTTATTCAGCACTGCGTGTGCACAAACAACATGCGCATATAATCCTGTATAAATAGTAACATAGTCCTCACTTTGTGTAGTTATTGTTGTTAAAACATCTTAAACACAATGGAATATAGTTGTGCCTCACTTTCAGTTTTAAAATGCTTAATTGGTTGCTCATAGGAGACAATGTGCAAAAAAGTTATTTTTTTTTGTCTTATCTTAACTGAACAGACTCCCAGCCGGTGTTTTTTGTAGAGGGTGGCAAATGATTAATGTTTGTTAACAATTTTACCATTGATAATCTTCTGTTCATATAGTATTTATGTACAATGACTGTGAATAATTAACTGCACTGTATTCATTGATTCATGTTGTGTTTGTGTTCTAGCCGATCATGAATCACAACCCATGGATGCTGCTGTATTTCATCTCCTTCCTGCTGATCGTGGCTTTCTTCGTGCTCAATATGTTTGTCGGTGTGGTTGTCGAGAACTTTCACAAGTGCCGGCGCCACCAAGAGGCTGAAGAAGCCAAACGACGAGAAGAGAAGCGGCTTAAACGCATGGAGAAAAAGAGAAGGAGTAAGGAGAAGGAGCTAGCTGGTCGGTAGTCTTTCCACACCTTTCTGAGTCCTGCTTGATCGCATTTTGATTTGGCCGTGAGCTAAATTAGATGCTACTGCTGAAATGGTTGACCCGGCGAATGAGGAATGAGTTGCGCAGGGCCGTGATTTGCTAGGAGTACCCCCTTGGCTTTCCCCCTCTTCTGCCTGGGAAACGTCTCTAGAGCATGTCCCATGGCGTGCATGGTGATCTGCTTACTGAGAGAGTAGGGTGTGTGGTTGATCTCCCGTTCCTGACATCCTCACACCCTCCTACTCTTGCGCATGCAGAGCAGTGCAGTCTGAGAGGTCAATCAGGTCAAACCCAGCTGTGTCTCACAATTTGGTTCCAGCCATCAGCTGCCTGCTCCGATGCTACCTAGGATGCACGGCGTGGTTTTGACAAGCTTCTCTTTTGGTTCCACTGCCTGCTATCCTCGGTTAAAGGTGTTAGTATAAAAAACAATTTTGAGTTTTATTCTGATTGCTAGCTTGTGTTTGGAGATTGGCTTGGACTTTGGGAACAGCATGTTTGAGTTGGATACGGGAGCTATCTTTTCGCTCATGTTTGTAAGCCTTTGAGAAATACAGATCTTCTAAACAACTAGAGTCTTAAACTCATTCGTGATAAATCAAGTTAGGCTTGGTTTATAGCGTTCAAATGCTTTCACACCATACTTTCTCATCAATATCAGTCTTTGATTTTAAGCTGAGCTTATTAGTGTATTTTGTTTTATAGTGCTGTAATGTTTTTAGCTCAAGTTGTAGTGCCTCCTTCTACCCCTAGTTCTTCATGCGTGTTTGTTGGATGTCAGGTTCAAATGGGATTAGACGGTTCGAATTTTTTGGTCAAATCTGAATCTTCTCTCTGAAGTTGACTTGTTGGGTTGTAGCTAATTCTTGATGAGTTGCTTCAAAGTTTTATGGTTATTGATGGACAAGTTCTGCTTCTCCATTGGAAGCCTTTCAGCCAAAAATGTGATGCATCCAAATGATTTTGAAAAGTTCAAAAGGGGTTGAGAAAGGCTTTTTCTCTATTTTTCTTCTGTTCATTGACATACACTAATTTGGACTAATACACTAATTGGTTTTTGAAAAGAAAAATAAATCATATATATATTTTTTTATCTAAATTTGCTGTAGTGTGCTGACAACTGGTCAACAGTTTTGAAAATCTGAAGAGTTTGTCAAGTCATACAGATGTCAGACTACATGATTATAACTAAGATTTTGAACGGCCAGTAGGTTTTGAGAAATCAAGCCAAAAATGATCATAGTCAATTTGGTACTATTGCACGCAAGTGACGGTCAAACACTGTGAACTACCAAATATATGACCACTGACTCATTAAGAGGAGGTAGGTAAATATTTGGACCTGGTGCCAATTCAGACCCAGACAGTGTGAAATGTGCCAATGAAAGAACCTCATCCAGGGCAGAAGAACATTGGGAAGTAGTTACACAAGTATAGACAGCAATATCAGAAATTAATTTGGTAAAAAAAATATGGTGTCTTCTCAGTCTATGTAGACCCAAGAAATAAGAAAAAGACTAATCTTTGCTACTAATCCGATTGTTAAGTCGTGACATCACGTAGTGCTTCCGGTTCCCGGCTCTCCACTAATCCCATTGGTAGAAGGCGCTGAATCTTTGATCGTTATTACAAAAAAATGCTTTAAATCTGTTTTAAATCAAGTAAAACATTATATGTAGATTACCAATAATGTGTCATAATAAAGGTTAGAGTCAAGGTGTCTTAATAAAATACGTTTAAAAACTGGAAACTGCTGTTTGGAACCAAAAGTTAAATGTAAGACACCACTTCAGCACTTTCTATCATTGTCTCAGAGTCAGGACCCAGAGGCAGTGTGTGATGTCAGACTAAACAATTGGATACCAGTGTTGCACTACTTATTGTGTGTTTGATGACATGTGACAACTTTTTTTTTACCTATTCAGAATTTACATTTTTACAGAATTTCTATTTATGTTTATTGTATGCTACAATTCTCAGAAAATTTTGCTTTAAAAACTATGTGCTCTAATTAGAGGATTAGTTAATGTTATGTTAATGAAAAAATAATATATTTGATTAAAAAATTATCTTTAGAGTGTAATTAATGATAATGAAAAGCAAACTGATGTGTGAACGCCCATAATTGTCCAACTACTGTCCCATTCCATTAAAACAAATAAGGTTTTTTATGAATTTTGTCATATTTTTAGATGTAATATGTGGACGGTCAGACAAATTATAAGACTTGAAGGGATGTACAACGATTTAAAAACATCATTGTAACTAACTTATGTATGTAGAAGTGAATGAAATGTGATTTTCCCAAGTTTGATTTAGTGTTCCCAGCTAAGCAAACCAAAGCTGACAGTGGCAGGGAACCAGAACTCCTGTAGAAAAAATTAAGTGTAACAGGGCATCTACTCTGGATTTAATTGAACCATATTTTGGACTCAGAATACCTGGAACACCCACCAATTGGCGCCCACTTTCCATTTTAGCTGGTTGGTTCCATTGGCTCATCTAATTAACATGGTTTGTTCCTCTAGATATAATGCTGACCGGTGTCAGTTGGTCCAGTCCTGACCTCACTCAAGGTACAGATTGGTTATAGCATGTCTATGTGTTCACCGTGGTAGTGATGGTGGTCGTTATTGGCACATGTGTGGAAAGGACACCATATCACTGATCATGTTATCACCTCATCAGATAAGATCTGACCACTCAAGAAATGTCTGTAAAAGTGTTTGTCTAAAACTCTATGCGTCATCAGCAGCTCCAACCAGCTTAGCCTCACGCTCACACAGGGGGTGGAGAGAGAGAGAGACAGGATTTCAAATGTTACTCGTTAAAAACTGTTCTATAAGCGCCTACAAGTAGATCTTTGGTGGTAGTTTAGGTCTGATCTCTCAATTTTGCCCCTGACGTGAAGCACTGTGGCTTACTGCTCCAAGGGAAGAGTTTCACTGTTGTTGTATTTAGCGTAATGTATTTGCTTCAGCGTTCCTTCATCAGTTCCATGTTGTATTTGGTGATTGTTTGTTGTGATGTTACGCCATGACACTGCTTTGTCACAGTAACTGACCTGTGAAACATGACACCACACCTTCCTGTCGTTCAGAGGCTGCATGTCATAATGGACCTCATTTGTGACTTGTGTGAGTAAAGAGTAGTGTTCACTTAGTTCACTTTGACTTTTGTAAACCGTCTGTGCTTGGCAGAAAATGTAGTTGTTGATTTGTTGTTGTAAGAAGATGTGGTCATAGTTGGTATTGCTTCTGAAATGTAGGTATTTGTAGTGCAGGAGTAAGGAGCAACTTTCTTTGTTTATGTAGTTTAAACTGACAAAGTGTAATATTTTTGCATAATAGAAAGCCTTAAACAATTAAAAATAAGCATTTAATCAGCATTTAATACGCATTTTATATATATAACAAGGACAAAAATCAACCTGACACCACAAAAATGATCAATTAATTATCAAAGAAGTCCACGTTATATAAATACGCTCCATTCTTTGTTCGCATTTCAGAGTTTTCATTACGCTCTCGGAATCTTCGCTTTCACTTTCTAATTTGTGAACCTGAAACTTACGGTTGTCATTCTGGCACAAATCTTTCCTGTGGGCGGGAATAGCAGTGGTTCGCACTCATTGGCAATTTATTAATTTTAGCTAAAGTTGCATTCGTTTTATTGGCACAAAATTAATTCCATAATTTTCCATAGAAGGCACATATTACACCTAAAAGATACAGGTAGCGTTGTGACAAGCCGTGATCCTGGGCCTAGCAGCCATCTAAAAAAAGAACAAGGGATGAAAGGAAACACCTCATGGCTATAATAAGATACACAACTTTTTTTCTCAGCACAATAAAGTGTTGTGGAGATACACTGATGTAACCGTTTTAACAAGTGTAATATTATGATGGTTCACATTTTTTCAAGAAAGTTTTTGCTTTTCCAAATTATGTTGATAACTTTTGGTCAGCATGGTAACGAATGTGCAACAGTTTCTTGGAAGTCAGCATTTGACATAATTGAAGATGATCAATTATGGAGAAATTGTAGCTACGTTTTCATTGTGACCCAGGACTATTTCCAAATAAGACTTTCTTACATTTATTCCTGTATATTTTTGACCATAAGGTAATGCTGTCACAAAACTGTCACTGTCCTTTCTGCAGGACATGGTGAAAAATGTGCAGGCCAATTTTGTAAGGTAAGAATTGGAAAAAAAAGAAACCATTATGGCTAAAAGCCTGATGCTCCAAACACATTAAGTCCAGTTTTATGATTTCAGAACAAAATGTGCTGAACTATGCACATGTATGTCATACTTATACGTACATATATTCTTATAAAACATAGATGTTTTTTGTTCAAATTTTAAACTTTGGGAAAACTTAGTGGTGCCACTAGAGAGTAAGAGGTTAAAATTATGTCAAGTATCTCACAAGACCCAGTTCTATCGGTGTACCAGTTCTATATATGTCAAGACCCAGTTCTATCGGTGTACTAAATTTCATAATTTTCCCATAAGCTGTTTTAAAGCTGCTCTTGAGTGGGGGAAGAATACATTTTCCCAAAATATTGGAAATGCACTTTCTTTGCTTTTAAGAATTTGCCTTAGAGGCAATGAACTGTGTCAAACATTGTGTTTGGGGACCTTGAGTTCGGGGGAGGAAAAGTGTACCGTGTAACGGACAGCTTACCAACAAGGATTGCTAAAAAGGTGATGCAGTTTGTTGTATACAATACTGCTCACTAAATTCTCCAATTAGAAAGCCACATTTCAGTTAGATAACAATCTTTTTAAACAGACAGAGACTCATGTATGGACCTGTTTTGGGTTTGTATCTGGGAGCAATGGGGGATCGTGCTGTCTCTCTTGATTAGCATTTTCTCTATCCTGCTGATGGTGTAGTGCTGCTTGTGGGATCAAAGGCCTGGCTAATCATATTACACTGCAGTTGGGCTCAAACCATCTGCCTTGCCTCTACCTTCACACTCCCTGAGTCTTCATTTATTAGCCCTTCTCTGAAGCCCCTAATCACAAATGTGTTCTGCCAGCAGTTTGCCCGGACACACTGGATTAACAAGTCAAATCTTTCAGAGGTGTCCTTCATTAGGGAACAAATCTGATTTCATGTAACATATTTTGGCTACATACAGCGTAGTTCTCTGAACTGTGCCTTCATCAGTTTGAAACCACACTGTGAAAGGAATGTTTATTTTTAACTCTAATTATCACTTAAAATCTGATTACATTTATTGAAATGTTTTAAAGCTAAAAGAATGGATTTTAACGTTGGTTTATGAAATATTTTACAATCAAAACAGACGTTAATATAGATACTCATTTGATTCTATTGTGGACAATATCTCTATAATTTATCTTTCCTGTAGATTTAAAAATAAAAAGAAAAGAAAAAAGATAGATTAGGTTAGATAGAGAGATAGAATAGATAACCCTATTCAGGGTTCCACTTGAAGAATGGAAGGAAAAAAATATGCATTGGGGAAAATACAGCTTTTTTTCCTGATACCTTGTAAAGATTTTTTTAATATGTATGTTAGGGATCTGCAGATGTATTGCTTTAGACAATTGGGGGGGTCAGAGTCAGAGTCAAGTCCTAAGTCAGTGCAGGCAATTCAAGGTCAAGTCCCAAATCAATGCAGGGTAAGTCCAGGTTAAGTCCGGAGTCAATGCACGACAAGTAAGAGTTAGGTACCAAATCAATGCAGGACAAAGTCTAAGTCAAGTCCCAAATCAATGCAGGACAAGTCAGAGTTGAGTCCTAAGTCAATGCAGGGCAAGTCCAAGTCAAGTCCCGAGTCAATGCAGGACAGAGTTCAAATCAAGTCCTAAATCAATGGATGACAAGTCAGAGTCAAGTCCCAAGTCAATGCAGAACAAAGTCCAAGTCAAGTTCCAAATCAATGCATGACAATGCAGGACAAAGTCAAAGTCAAGCCTGATGTGTGCAATAGAGAGGGAACAGGTAATGTCCCATAATTGTTAAAACTTATACTTTCATACTTTATTTTCTAAATGAAAATTACAAACAAAACAAGAGTTTCTCAAGTCTTTAATCTGTTATTTTACATGGGGAGTCCATGCAGATCAGCAGTTAATAAACTGCACTTAATGAATTTTGCTTCATAAGGCACATCACTCTACTCAAATTTTAGAAAACTTGATATTGAGGTCAAACATTTTTTAGTTGTTTTCTGGACTCACATAGAACTTAGGAAGAGCTATCTTTCATTTAATCTCTAGCAGTCTATAGTCTAAGAAAGTAGCAAGACAAGACAGAGGGAGAAAATGAAATGACTAAGTGACGCTTAACCTCCACTCTTGGCAGCAGAAGGCAGCATGGTCTCTTATGCAACCTGGCAGCTCCAAACACCATTTCATTTCTTTCAACTGCAAGTGAAAATGACTCAAAAGTCATCTTTGTGTAACTTGGACATGCAACAGCCCTGCAAACAGAACAGATGGCACAAAGTTTTCTGTTCAAAGAATGTATTTTTCTCTGATTTACATGTTGACATGCTTCTTATAATTGTTAGGGGCAACCCTCCATGATGGTAAGGGAGGGGTTAAACGAACTCAAATGCACACACAAGATGGATCAACTCTCTTTTAATAAATAAATATAAACAAATAAACACAAACACCCGTGGTAGGGCAAAACCTTACATAAATATACTGAAGTAAAACTAAAGCTAACTCAAACAAAACAAGAAAAACATTAACACAAAAGACAATCAACGATTGCTTGCCAGCTGGCTGCTGGAGAATTATACAAAATAGAACTTTAAACTGAACAGAGACTTAGTAGAAGCACAGAGCTTACCAGACAAGACTCACAAGGGAATATTAAATGTTGGATATCAAATAATGAACCCACACTTGGGACCGGGAGCAAGGGGCTTAAAAAGGCAGAAAGCAAACAAGGGAATGACGAACCAGACATGAGGAGCAGGTGTGGCACATGAGGGCAATTAACAAGGACACAGGATGAAGACACACACAGGAGAAGGGGCCAGAATAAAAGGCACAACATGGAGGAACACCGACAAGGAGGAAGAGCAGGCAGGAACAGAAGAGAGTTTACAAAATAAAAGACTAGGAAAATAACAAAATAAAAGTAACTAGGGAAAGAACCCAACAATAATACAAAAGCACCTTGTTTCGATCCACTGTTTGAACTT
>SRMA01026645.1:0-40235 GCA_007224835.1 Danionella cerebrum | reverse complement strand
ATATATATATATATATATTCATTTTTATATTCTACATTGAGGGCACAAAAATCATTAAACTAAATTTGATTCTGACTAAAGTTCTGTCTTGTCCTACATTTTAGCAGAGTCATGCCTTGTGGCATTTAATCTTTTTACGGGTCTTCATGGTTTGTTCATTTGAGAGTAGCTTTACTAACTGAACAGATGAGAATAGGGATGAACAGAGAGAGTTGGTACAACATGAGCTTTTTGTGCACTTGCTGAGTTTTGTTTTGAAATATCTCTATTTTTAATATAGTCCTATTTTTACAAAGATTTTACACAATGATCATTATTTGTATTTTTATAGTTAATCTTGAAGTCTATGTTCATCCACTTCAGAAATAATAGAGCCAGTACAAACAGAACATTTTAGAATAAATTAAAGCTGGGTATTTAAAAAAAAAAAATCAATGTTAAGAATATTTTTTTATATGTTGTAAAGCAATACTCAGTGACAATACTCAATTTTCAATAAAGAAATCAAATATAAGCAATAAATGTAGCAGTTCTCAGATTGTTTGGCTTACTGTTTTAGAGCTCTCATATCATCTTGAAGCTGATTCTAGTTGTGGGCAGCATAATAGCGGAACTTTCTTTCCAATTGGAGGGAAAAATAACTGGTTTCTTTTTAGTGATCTGAGAGCTCTGTTTGGTTGAATGTAGTCGGCAAATCAGTTATGTATTTTGTGGTTATATATTGTGTATTTGAGTTTTATGAGGACTGGTGTGATATGCTCAGATTTTGTGATTCTAGTCAGGATCTTGACAGCCACATTCCAAATGGGCTGAAGTTGTCTAATAGTCTTTGAGAAGCCATTACAGTAGTCTTTACTGCAAGAAGATAGAAGTATGGACATGTTTCTCCAGACCTTGACAAGAAACAACACATTATTTCTGATTTAGTTATTGCTTTGACAACATCTATCACTTTTATCACTTGTTATCACTATTTAAGCTAAGAACAGATTCCAGAATCACACTGATTTTACCTCGTGTTCACATGTCATATTTCACCAATTATAGTATACATAAAGTATACAGAAATTATAGAATAAAGACGTATACAATTGTGGGAGTCCTGCACACATCAGATTTTGTCCCACACCAGCGGTAATGCAGGTCTCTAGTATCTCCTAAATTGGATGGCAGTGTGGAATTTACAAAAGTTTAACTGATTTTTTTTCCACAAAATACTTATCTAGTTATGATCATTTGACCATTCGTACACTCTAGCAGATTTCTACACAAGATTTATTTGCAGGGCAACTTCAAATATATTTATTATATATTTATCCTATAATTCTATTCATATGTGTTACATGGACACTTTAAAAAAGTCAGAGGAGCCCTTAAATAAGTTTCTTGATCAGTATAATAATCATATATTATTACTGCTGCACTATATTAACTATGTTTTGTATTGGAAAATTGTATTCATTCTTAAAATATTATGATACTATATATAAAAATAAACAAAATAAAGTTGATGCATTTAACCCCCAGAAGTCTTACCGCCTAAAAAATCTATATCAAGCATTGCTACAAAAGAAAACTATGTTAAAGGTAATTTGTTAGAACAAGTTGTAAAATAGTAAAAACAAATTAGGGTTAACAGTGCAATTAATTACAGTGAAATATTGAATTATTGAAATTTATATCACAGTCCTGTCCTACTATGGGCTCATATATTGTACATGTACTATTTGGTTATGTTTATACATAGCACAAAAATAGGAATTGTACCCAGTTCAGGAGTCAAAGGTTATAAGCCTAGAAAAGTTCACTCCTTGTAAATGTAAATCTCTAAATTTTGCTGGATGCCAAAAGTGCAACAGTTCAAACAAACTAGTGCTCAGTTCTCAACCAACATCAATAGAGTTTGCAGTTGGAATGCATCTGAAGCAAGAGACATTGTTTTCCTTTGCTTTGTTAGTTAATGCAGTACTTAACCTCTGACTAGATCCTTTGCAATTTTTTAGCTTAGTTTTGATTTGTGTTGAGTTATAGAATGACTTCACTCTGCACATCATCACGTTACCCATCCACCAGCCTCTGCTTCTTCATCTCAGATGGCTCATCTTGCTCAAGTCAGACTCAGAAAGAAAGTGTGGTTTGTCTGCCGTCTCTGCCTGCATGAGAGAATGTATGTGTGCCTGTGTTTTCGTCTCACCCCTAGTTTTACTTTTGCGTTCTCATCTTTTCTGTCTATGTGTGGGTTCTTTTACATGCTGTCATACTTCTTCTTACAATAATTGTTGTTTTGCTTCCAATATCCCCTCTTCCTCGTTATTTTTCACTTTTTGCCTGTTGCAGGAAGGCATTTAGTGTGTCATTTTTTGTTTGTTTCAATTCAGTGTGTGCTGGCATTTTGTGCTGTATAAAAAGGGCACAAGAGAAGTTTTTCTGCCAAAATTAATATCTCGATTGGGAGACATCAGCCATATGTCCAGCAGACACCGACACATTACTTTAGGAGCAATTCATTGACTGTGCGCTTCAGGGGAGTGGTAAAACCAGCCTCGATTAAAAACCATTCAGCGGCTACAAAGTGAAGCGGTAATTTGCATTTGCTGCCTTTCACATGGCTGTTTTTATCTCTGTTTTTCCCCCTTTCTATTTTTATTCTGACATTATACCATGCAGGCTTTAGAATTTTTCACTGGCTCTTCCTTGAAATAACAGTTAAGTCTTTCCCTGCCCACAATTCCCTAGTGCTCTTGACTTTTGCCCCTCATGACTGCAACACATCACTCAATGGAGCAGTTTGCTGTTATTATCACTCTTTAAAGCTGGTCAACATCACATGACCAGCATCAGGGTCATGCAGCTTAGAATATGAAAAAACACATAGAATGCAGATATTTAATTTTTTCTAGCAATTTCTGTTCAGATATTGCTGATATAAGACATGTTTGTCTGTATTTCCCAACTGACTTTCTTAGGTACTAACAGTTATGTGCTTAATTTCTTGCCTTGAGATTTTCTACATTCTTTACCATTCTACTCTGCATTCAAATATTTCTGAAAGAACAATGGACCCCCTAAAAGATACAAATAGAGAAAAAAAGCTGGTGAAAAGCAAAGATTTTTTAACATGTAGCCAATATATTTCTTTAAAATATCCCCATGTATGTATGTTAAATACGTAATCATTCTCATTTTGTGTCATATTTTATTATATTGATGGTTTATATCGATATTCACAAACAGCTGGTCAACGTTTGGAAGCCTTCAAGTTTAATATTTTTCTAGAAAACATTTTCTGCTCATCTTAGCTAATCAAAAATACACTAAACAAAAATAGCTTAATTATGTATGAAATTATTACGAATCTTACCTTTTTCATTTTTTGAAGCAGAAATTAAAGCCACTGATGAAAACCCCAATCCTTACTATTAACGTTTTTAATTGCTTACCTGATGAGCATTGAAGGTATAACAACCCAACAACCAGTTATCAACCTGATTCTTATGGTTCAAAAGGTGCATACTCCACCTACTGCCAGCCCTCTGTGACTATAATGTTATAATTGTTGTAATGTTATATAATTGGTATTTTCATCATGAGATGATTTTTCATATGTGTGCACAAATCTGTTACTTGAATTCCAGCACAAAAACGTACCAGCCCCGCTGAAGATGAACCATATTTTAAAAGTTAAAATTAGTTTCAAAACATGATAAACGTCAGTAAAAAAAGTTTAATCTGAAGTGCATTTTTCCCATTTAAAGAGCCCATAATCAAATTTCAATGTTTGCCATGTAATCCAGTCCTAGTTTGTCTGTTCGATAAACGCCAGTTTTTTTTTTCTCAAAACGCTTTGTCCATTAAACAGAGCTCAGTGCAAAGAAGATGAGGTGCATATATATATAAGCCTTGGATTTATAGCGTTTTGTGAAATAAACTACCGTGGAGTTATCACATTTTGGGAAAACACTTTTTTTAAGTATATCATTAAATATGAAAATCTGGATTTGAAATGTTTATGTTTGTATGGTGTTGAGGTGCTTTCTTTGGAACAGAGAATTTATATTTTCTTCAATCCACTTCCATGCTAAAGAAAACCAACAAACTAAAAAAAAAAAAATTTAAACTCAATATGACTGAAAGAAGCTTTTTTTTTCCATCTGAGATTTAAACTGAAGTTTCCAAACCTTTGTCCATTTCAACATTAAAAATCATCCTACCATTATATCCTAATTTTCAAAAATAAAATGCAGAGTTTCCATTAGTAAATCATTTTATGGGGTCCAGAGTTCCTACTTTTAGAGTTTATTTCTAGCACTTTTTTTCCCTTCAAGTGCACGTCCGCTGCAGCAAAGCCAGAATGAAGACGAAAACTACAAGACAAGCATGAAGTCTCTGTGGAATGTAAAAAAGAAAGATTTGTTGCTGCATACTGCTTATTGGAGGCTAATGGGTATTGCATTGAGCTGTAACAGTTCGCATCTTCAGGAGTAATGGCTGGTCAGAGATTTGTGGCTATATTCAAATGTAGGATAATTCAGCCCAAAACCTTTCAATTGCCTCACCCAATTATCCGGCCGACATTCACATATGTGTTCAGAAATGTGTGGCTAAGCAAAGAATTGTCTCATTAAATCACAGTCCTGGTATCATTAGCTTGTGCCAGGAAATAAAAGATGGAGAGTTCAAAGAGCTGCTCATTGTCTCTCTATCATTCTTCTCGTATTGGTTAAAAATAGTTTTGATCCCTTTTTCATCACTTTAAATTCTATTCGGGCGGATTTGGCTGATATGGAACGAATGCCAAACCCATTGCACTGGCATGACATCAGAAAAACAATGCTGGCAAAACGAAACAAAATCTAATCCATTTTCCATGTTCACAATGCCAGAGTTTCACTTTTGTAGGTTGGGGCATTATTTATTAACAGTGTTTGCTCAGTGCAGTACTCATTACACAGTATTTACGAACAGGAAACATTCTACAGGAGACTGCTTTTCCTCTGATGCGTTAGTTACATTATTTCTTTGATTGGAATCACAATCAGTGTTGTTATTAAATGTGGTTCCAACAGCCTAAGATCTTGTTTTTCTGAATGGAATTGCACAAATGAAGAGCGTCGCTAAAGAGGGCAGGAGGGAAGCAGCAGATGCGTGTGTTTGTGTGTGGAGGGGGGTCCTGCGGGAGCTGACCTGTCTACTGTAAAAGCAGGTTGTGAACATCCACCTGTTCCTGTCTCATTTGTCCTGTGTAATTGAGCACCACTGAAACTGGGCCAATCAACACAACCCTGGTGAAAGTCTATGGCTGCTGCCTCCGCTGGATGCTGTTGCAGCCCAAGTCGTTTTATTTACAACACATGGCTCAAAAAGCACAACATTCACCTCAACACAGATTTTGTTAGATGCGAGAAGTCGTAAAAAATAACAAGAAATAAGGAGAATACAGAAATAATTACCACAGTGGTGATTTTCAGCCAGGTCTGAACATTTTAAGATTCATAAGTTGTGCATTATATAGCATGGGTAATGTTGAGTCAGCGTTTTTTTTTTTTTAATCACAAGGAGCATGGCTCCAATTTGTGGAATGAAAACCAGATGGGTTAGAAGAGTCTTGTGGTAATTAGCCACAGAGTCTGCACTGCTGGCATCTTGTCCTGAGAGCTTGCCCTGGAGTGACCCCATGAACGTCGGATGAATATGGAAGGGGTTGTGCACTTTTTATTTAGCTATACATGCAGACTAAGTGAAGTGCTCTGAGCCTGAATGGCTTCCTTTTTCAATAACAGACTGGGCGTACATTTTCCTACTTAGTGTATGTGAATTTTTAAAGTGCCTATATTATGGAAGTGAAAGACCAACAGGTTTACGTGAAAGCAATATCTTAAAATATGCCTTTTCCTGACTCTCAAATGATTCTCACATAACTCATTTGTTACATTATGGAGACAAAACGGTCTCAATGTCATCTCAAGTGTCACGATGTTCCTTTTCTCAAAATATGCATCTCACTTTCTTCCTGTAAGATCACTGTGGTGGAAAATGAGGCACAAAAACTGCAGAAGGCTAAACCGGTACCAATTGAACAGCTTCGGGACAGTATAACCACCTTCTTACAGAACTTTACAAAAGCTTTCGCTGAGGTGTTGACAAATCAAAAGATGAGTGAATAGAATAGAATTCCTGATACATCAGAGTTTGTGATACATCATCATTAAAAAACAATTCTATCTATTATTAGTTATTACAGTCATTCATTCATTCATCTTCTAACCCGCTTATTCCCTTTCGGGATCATGTGAGTCTCCATCACAGGGCAACATTCACTCACACATTCACACTTAGCAGAGTTTAGATTCTTCAATTAACCTGCTGCATGTTTTTTGGGGGAATGCGGGGGAAAAAACCCATGCAAGCACGGGGATAACGGGGTTACCGACTAGCCTCGAATCGACAACCTTTTGGAAGGTCACAGTGCTGCCTAATCACAGTTTCCTCAATCCAAATGTGTGCAAAGCAATCCGTTTTTATGTGCTGAATTGGGTCCGGCACTTCAGAGGCAATGCTATCCGGATTCTCACGTCCCCTACAAGAATTTACATTTCTGTTTTAGAGAAATTCCACCATTTTTAAACTCCGCTATAATACACAACTTCTAATCACAGGCAGGGAGTGCTTGTCTAATTATACATGAATATATATGATGTGGACGAGGCGTGTTTGGGGCGGAAACCCCTACTCACCAAACTGTGCACACTTGTGTCTCATCTGTGATTTATAAAAGGATGATTTTTGATGATTTAAAAGGAACATGTGACCTTTCTGACATACGTTCAGTTTTAGTCAGGATTTTACGCACTCCTTTAATAACGAGATCCCAGAATATGAGCTTGTGAAATCGACTATAACTGTCCCTAACAGCCAATGGAGCAATTTTTTTTTTATTTTAAATATTCGAGATAAATCAGCCTTTATTATGAAACTACTGAATACATTTATCTAAATTACAGATTTACATTTTCTTAGGTTTGTGCTTGCAACATGCGGGAGGCAGGAATTTTTTTTTTTACATGACAAACAGCTAAAATGAATTTAGGGTACATTTGATACATACTCTGATGTATTCAGTTTAGATACAACACTTTAAAATCTCAAACCCCCAGCACAAATGAAAGATAATTTTCAAAAATCCATAATATTGGCACTTTAACTCAAAATGCAATGCTAGTCCCCTTAAACAAAATGTACTTATTTAATATTATTACCAGAACAATTTTAAACCTGTCTGACTTTTACATCTCCAACACGCAAAGAATAGTTTACTACATTAAATAAATAGTTTTACATTTTACATTATTAAATAAATAGTTGTACTCATAAAGGTGCAATGATTTTTTTTGTATTGTTTAGTCCTAGTTTAAGGAATATTTCAAGTGATATCATTCAGAAAGACCATTTTTGTTTACAATAAAACCCAATGTGACCATTGAAAAAAAAAAACTTTGAAAACATATGAAAGATAATAAACAAGAGTATGTAAAAATTCTGTGACTATTTAAAATATTTTTTTTGAAATTGCTTGAAAGACAGAGCAATGCTTCGACAGCAACTCTGTCTAGCAGGGCCTCGCACAGTAATTCTCTCAAGGTTAAAATGAGATTATCGTCCAAAAATGACTCATCACTTTAAACAAGGGAATGATTTGGACATGTTCTGGATGAGTCATGCTCATGGCCCCTATCCAGAGAGGAGCAGCAATGTGATTAAACAAATACTGCTGATGTGGCTCTATAAGATATAGAAGGAAGGTTGGATGCTGCACCTGTTCCTTGGCTCTTGTGGCTCGTGCCAGGAAAAGCCTGCCTAATGGGCTGACAAGACCTAAGGGAACACATCTGCCGTTCACACTGCCGTTGACTGATAAGCCCCGCAGCCCCCGCTGTGCTGCCATCCCTCCAGTCCTCTCTGTCTGAAACAAAAAGATAAGGATCAGATCTGGAAAAGTAGCACAGGCAAAAGTTCTTTTATGTCTTTGGGAATCTCATCAGATAATGTTTTGAGATGAATGAGCAGATCATAGGGTCTCGTGGTCCCTCGTCTGTCTTTGATCTGGTATTTGGGACAGATCACATGAAACTGACAGATTTCACCAAAAAATAAAAGGGTTGTCATTTACTCATCCTCATTTAAAAAGTGTAGCACTGTCTTCTTTACCAAACCAAAAAGAGAATATTTCAGTCTTTGCTGAAGTGAAAATCTTTGTGAAGTTTTGCAAAAAAAAAAAAACATTTTACTCTTTAATGTGTCATAACAGCTTTGAGGCTTCACACCTCTGAAAAACCTGTGAAGAGGGGTGTGGTCAGTTGTGAATTAATGACATGCGGGGTTTGCATAAAAATAGGGGGTATAAAGTGCTCCTCATTTTCTCTCACGCATTGTTCACTGACTTAGCATGCCTGTGCTTCAGACAGCAGTGGAGAAGTGAAATATTGCCCAGATGCTTCTTGACCGTTAGTTACAGTCTCTGTTGATCATTGTTAACAGTTGGAGCAAAATCAAACAGCTGCATGTCTGAAAGAGAGATGAGCAAAACAAACACGCATGCAAATCTGAAATTATCATTGGGTAGCTCACTCGTTGACCTTAATTTATTTGCTGCCAGAGGCTTCATGTGGGAATTAAGCCTCATTTACTAAAAATGCACATTAGTCTTTTTTGTTTGTAAAATATGAGGATGAGTAAATGTTTATTTCAAGGTGTGTTTATTTCTTCTCGTAGCTTCTTCATTTTCCCACTGGTTCTTCCCCTCTGCTCTTCTTCTCGTGTGAGCTTGGGTGTGATAAACAAAGTATGTTTCAGTATGGTTTTTCATGCTTCCTCCTGTTCCCATGGTTCTTCAGAAGCCCAGAGTAAACCCTATTACTCCGATTACTCCCCCACTCGGCTTTTCATCCACAAGATGTGCACCAGCCACTATCTGGACCTCTTCATTACGATCGTCATTGCCCTCAATGTCATCAGCATGTCTATGGAGCACTACCAGCAACCTAAGGTACTTTTTGTTAAAACATTAGATTTTTATTTTTTTTAAATGACATTAAATTATCAATAAACTCACTTATATATATATATTATAAAAGCAAATACTGAGTGTTCATTCACACATAGCATTGATTCTATTTTCTCATTAGACATCCACGGTTTATGAACTATTAAGCGTGCTAGGCTTTGATAATATCATTTTTATGATTTTTTTATCCTTTATTTGCACTTTTATAGTGTTGCTACAGTTTTATAGCTACAGTTTGATTGATGTTATTGCTATGTATAGAATTCTTTTGAGAGTAAAAAAAGAAACTCTGAAGTGGATATAATAATATTTATTCAGTCTTTTTCTCATTTATACAGAGACAATTCATGAATATTCTATTGAGTTCTGAAACAGTTTTTATTTTGAGAAGCTGCTGGATTTCCCTTAAAAAACTTGAAAATATAATTGGTTCTTATGAAGTGTTTAAAAATGTCCTGACAAAAAAAAAAATCATTAATTCCTTTCAGCGGCATGGTGGCTCAGTTGGTAGCACTGTGGTCTTCCAGTTAGAAGGTTGCCAGTTTGAGGGTCGCCGGTGACCTTGCTGTTAGGAGTTTGCGCTTGCGTGGGTTTCCTCCGGGTACTCCGGTTTCCCCCACAATCCCATAAACATGTGGTTAGGTTAATTGAATAATCTAAATTCACCTTAGTTTTGAATGTTGCCCTGCGCTCGAGAGAGGCACCATCAGACCCCCGTGACCCCAAAAGGGAATAAGCAGGTTGGAAACTGAATTAGTGAATAATTCCTTTAGCCTGCAAAAAAACGACCCTAAAGGTATGTTATATTTATATTTTGTAGATTTTAATCTATTTTACACAATTTATATTACACATTTTGTTTGAAATGCAAGGCAACCACATCTAGCCATGACTGGATTTGTGATTACGTCAAAGTTCATGCACTGGCAGACTCTCACACTGGGAATGTAAGCAAAAGCACCTTATGAGCTGCCAGCAGATTGGGAGCAATGCAAGTTATATATAAGCTGCTTGTAACATTTGGTGAATGTTGCATTAACCAAACTTTAAATTCAAATTATATTAAACTGTTGGTATTTTGCTATGTAAGCTAGCCCATTTTTAATATATATTTTATATTTACCGGTATATATTTTATTTTTTTTTTTCAAGCATGTGCTAGTGTCCTATAAGAATTTGCACAAAAAAATTTTGTCTGATTAATTAAAGTTGACTTATTTTATTTGGGAGTAACATGTTTAAAGCCACTCTGGTTTATTTGATTTGATTTAATGGGTAAACTACAATATATTTAATTATTATCTTTTTTTTTGAGTGATCATTGTTGATAAAACGATTATGAGAACACTCGTTTTCAAAACAATTTTCTAATTTCCATTTTTGGGGAGAATTTTGAAAGTTGTGCCTACTACCTTTCTTTTGTTCGGAAAACATTACATTTTAAACATTGAGCTGCAACACATAGATAAATTATATAATTTAACAAACAGACAAATTATATAATTTAACAAAATAAACAAAAAAAGCAAAATTGTATTGTAGTTGTTGTTTTACTTTTTATTACAAACTTTTACAAACTTTTTATTGTTGTTTTACAAATGTAACCTCTTTTGGTTTCTTTTAACTTACACAAATAAATAAACGATAAACAAACAGATTAATAAATAAACATTACATGTAATTTTTAACTACTACTAAACATTGATTTTAGTACTAATGGATAACTAGCTAAATGTGGTTAACATACTGTTATTAACCACATTTACCAACCAGCTTCTTCCCTTTCGGGGTCAGGGGTGTCTGCCGGTGCCTATCTCCAGCACAAATTGGGCGAGAGGCGAGGGTATACCCTGTACAGTTCGCCAGTCCATCGCAGGGATATATGTACATTAAATATAATATCCCTTTTTTTTTACTGTCTCCCTCTTCATTGTGATTTTTCCCATGCTTTCAGCCATCAGGGTCCGTGACTTCTCCTCTGGCTATAATTGGCAGTCTGTTTTAATTAGAGTCCAAATTTCCTGCAGATTTTTGGGGGAAGTAGATCACAGAAGGCTTTGACTGCTCACTCTAGATCTCATGGAATTGACTTTGCAGTGAATCACCACACTGTGCTTTCCTTTAATTAGTATGTTGTGTACAAGGGCAGGTCCGTTCTCTGTCAATGTTCACTAACCATCATCCCCTAAAGATGCCAGCTTTCCTCTGGACTAGTCAAATCCCTTTTGATAGGTTGTACTGTATCCCACAACCCGTTGCTGTGGAGATACAGAGTTTGTGCTAGCAATTTCACTTGTGTGCGTTGTTTGTCTTTAACAGGTTTTAAGCGAGTCCCTGAAGATCTGCAACTACGTTTTCACAGTGATATTTGTGCTCGAGTCTGTCTTTAAACTCGTGGCGTTTGGATTTCGCCGCTTCTTCAAGGACAGGTATATTATCCTTGCAGGAATTACGATCCAAATTTCATTTTCTCCTTTTGTCCCCATAATGCTGATTTGTGTGTTTGTGTTCAACAAAAGTATTTGTGTGTTGTACTCAAGCCACAGCGTTTGACGTGATATCATAGCTTTGAGATTATATGGTTTCCCTCAGACTGCCAGAAACACTCAGGGGACTGACTACACTGGCGTCTGTGGTGAAAAAGAGAACCAAATTTATATCTCTTGAGGTTTTGGTGAAAGAAACCTGCCTAAATCATGTTCCCTGAAAGCTTTAACAAAGAGAAAGCAGACAGAATTATATTTAATCCCTTTAAAATAGATAAAAAGAAGTGCCAAGTGCCTGATGTTACAGCTTTATTATGGGCTGCATACTGTATGCAAAAGCACACAGTCTTCCCATGGCATTTAAATGATCCTTTATTCCTTTAATTAGTCATGAATAATCAGTCAACATGAGGATTACGTCTTTTTCTGAAGATGACGGGCCATTGAAGTTCTTGTGTAATCATCTTTTAGTTTCACTGGCATAATATAGAGTAGTTCATGTCATGAATCCCCAGATTCCTAATCCATGAGTAGCAAATTTAAAGTAGCTATTTGCATGCTAATGAGATTGTAACTGACATAATTGATGTAATTGTAAAATGAATCAATCCGCAAATCATTCACATTAGAAAAAAAAACTTTTAGAAAAGTTTTTTTGATATGATAGTTAAAATACAATACAGTTAAAATATCTTCAAAAATGTATTAAAAACAAAATCAGTTGCAGATCTGTTCAAATGGGATCTAGGTACTTTTTTAACTGTTGGTACTGATTATAATCAAACACTAATTAACCATGTCAGGACATTTTTTTACTGTCACTTGCACTTTATTTAATTTCATTCAATTCAGTTCGGTCCAGTTCAATGCAATTTAATATAATAAACTCTTTTCACAAAGGAATCATATGTAAATATTGTTTTAAGGTTTGGGTATTTTTTTTTTTTTTTTTGCACTACAAGGATAAATATCACTACAAAGAAAAATATCTTAAAAAAATGTTTTAAAAACCAAATTTGTTGCAGACCTCTTTGAATGGGATCTAGGTAAAATAGGTATAATAATGGACAAATCAACCATGTCAGGAGTTTGGGCAGTAAAATCACTCTTTTAATTTCATTGTGTCCTTATTTTACCATTGGGTTTTGCTATTGTTTTAGGATTTGTGTATTGATATTTTTTGTCTCAGTTCCACATAATGTTCATATCTGAATGGTGTCAAAACAAAAAAATAAGTTCAGTTATCCTGTGTGAATGCATAAGTAAGCAATTTCCCAATCACTCAAACCTTAACAGTAATCCCATATGAATGGGGGTTACCGTAGATCTTACTTAAACATTATCCATTGACCTAACTAGAAATGTACATAAATAACATTAAGGAATAAACAAGTATTTTGTTATCACATGCTAAAATCCTAAAATACACATATTGGGGTTATTATACAACCTGTTTGAATGATTAAATGTAACCACTTTCAGGACAAAGCTACTAAATAAACCATTTGGCCTATAACTGTATCCCCATTAAAAAAAACTGGATTGTGTCAAAATAAGACTGATTGTGAAATCTGAATATAAAAGTTTGCTTACTTCAGGGTGTAAAGGTTTAGATTTTAAATCGATTACAACTTCTACTTTTTAGTCAATTTAAAAACTTTATGTAGTAACTTGACTTAAATTTCCTCACAAATCAAATTAAACACCTCTCATGTCTGCAGGCTCCACTACATTGAGGCTGTACCTCACTCATGACACTATTCCATCTGATGGTGAAAGGGAGTTATTTAAAGTTAGCTGCAGGCGTTATAGCCATGGTTAGAAAAAGGACATGCTGAGAACAGTGTGCTAACATCCCGAGTCAAATTTCCATCTTTCAACTTAATTATATTTTCAAGGATCCTATACTCAGAATGGCATATTGTGATGTGGAATAAACACTAAGAAATGTCTTACTTTGTAGATTCTTCCTCAGATAAAATAGGGATTCTCTTTTCAGTTTACTTGTAATTTAATGTAATATTAGTTACAATGGTACAATGTGCTGAAACGTTCTTACACCAAAAACGCTTTAAATCCGTTTTAAATAAATAGTTATAAATTTACATTTATCGGTTATAAAAGCATTTTTGGTGCGATAATGATGAATAATAATGTTTTAGCATTCTTTATCATTGCCTGTCAATGGGAGAGTGGACAGCCAGGACCCGGAAGCACCCCATGACTTCATGACTTAATGGATAGTTCTTACCTGCTTCCACTGACCAATCCGATTAATCGCTAGAACAGCTGATCTCTATGCAGATCGGGTGCACTGTGTGACCCAGAAGTGCTGAAGAACAATGCAGAAGAAGTGTTATTTGTCAATTATAATGTAATAGGCAATAGGGTTGGGTGATGTCAAGAAGTTTGGGCATCCATTGACGATTTCCAAAGTGAAACATTGCGATGGACATGACATTGTCCCAATTATACCTTAGATTTGTTAACAGACCATGATAGCGGTGATAGCGGTGATAGCGGTGATAGCGATGATAGCGGTTATGTATTCGGTGAAGCGTGTTATTATTTCTAAAATTTTATGGTGGATTACACAGAACTCTTTGATGCACTTTGTACTTTTTATATTACATTGGAGCCCAGGTGATGCACAGAAAATTCTTAATTAGCATTTGACGAACTTCAGGCTGTTCTATTTGACGTGTGACATACTACATTATCCATAATTCTCTACCCATAATTCTTACCAAAGGGGCATGGCGAAAGCATGACTTTGGGAGGAACGGGGTAAATGGTGCGTTTTGCAGTGGGGTTAGTGGTGTTGTACGATTAATTTACGATTGCTTAACCCCAGAATGCATACAATGCTGGATTTGCCCATAAGTAGTCTGGGGCCTTTTTGAGCATTTTTTTACTACTTTACAATTTGCTCTAATAAATGATCTTTAAAACTGTTTTTTTTCGTAAATGCCTGATATATATATTTTTTGTACAACCACACCTTTTTTTTTTTTCTTTTTTTTAAATTACAGTACACAATAATTCTACAACAATCCAATTTTAGGTATTCAATTATGGCATTTTTTCACAACAAAATCTTAAAAATTAAGAATGAACAGTTTTGTGTTTTATACCAAATTCAAAATAAAAATTCATAAATTCATAAAAAATCTAAGTCAAGGTCAAAACATGTTCAAAAAGGTAATGTAAAAATTGTTCCATTGTGTCAGGTCTTGCGGCGGCACTTTTGGCACCGGTTTGGGGTCTGTAAAATGATACTGAAGTACAATTGTGTTTTAAAATGTTTTGTCACATGTTAAATTGGAATGACCTTGCACAATATGTCATTGTAAGAACTCTTGTAATGTCCATTTTAAACCAAAAATATCAAAACTAGTAACCTTTTTGAAATCAAAATTAAACAATAGTTGGGTTATTCTTATTTTATTCGAAAGAGATGCTGTGATTAGCAAACTGTAGCATGCAAAATATTTATTTAGCATTTTAAATACCAATCACTACAGATTTTCTCACATAAAGGTGGGGCTTTGTGTGAAACGGCTCATTTGTGAGTCATTATGAAATCCAAAATTAAATGCAATGAGTGTCTTGTATGTGCATCAAACCTTGCAAGTTGGAGACTCCTTCATTCATTCATCTTCTAAGCTGCTTATTATATTATTCCCCTTCGGGGTCACGACTGGTGCACATTAGGCGAGAGGCGGCGGTACACCCTGGACAGGTTGCAAGTCAATCACAGGGCAAAGTTGGAGGCATTCATAACCAAATAATAAATCTAATCATAAAAGGGGCTCTTTAATCATCATTATATTATTAAGGCACTCTTAGTCGAGAATAAAAAAAAAGTCGAGTATCTTATCTCTCTGTTTTTCAAAATAAGACATGTCTGCTTCCATCAGGTGTTGGTCAGAGAATGTGGCTGCAAGAGTTCGGATTATTATGAATATATGTTATTCACTTAACTTTAAAAAAAAAGGGACATCATTGTTTCTGGGTTGTCTCATCACACAGGTGGAACCAGCTGGATCTCGCCATAGTTCTGATGTCAATCATGGGCATAACACTGGAAGAAATCGAGGTCAACGCTTCCCTTCCCATCAACCCCACTATCATCCGCATCATGAGGGTGCTGCGTATCACCCGTGGTATGTAACATTCACTGCCCTTCCATCAGTAGATCAGAGCTGTCTGCTGATGTCACCATCAGCTTCTCGTAGAGTGATCTGCAGAAGCCCTAGTTTGAGGAGAAAGAGTCCAGATGGCTGTAATGAGAAATTCACTTCACACCGCTACTCTTGTTTTTTCTAACACACACAGAGACACAATCTCTCCGGATAACATACACATACGGTGTGGGAAGCTTGGAACGATTATTCTCTCTTTAATGAAAGAGCTTCTGGGCAAGTCTTTATTGATTATTCCCTCAACAGAGATGGGAAAGCAAACACACCTGCTCAGATATCATCAGGTTGTGTGGGTGCGTGTGTATGTGTGCAACTGTACGTATCTTGTTGTCAGTCTATTTCCTCCTGAGTTCATTTAATGAAAGTCAAAGGCCTCTTCTACTTTGGGCAGTGATTGCAATTAACAAAACCTCCACAGCGCCATCTCTTCTATGGTTGAACAGCCATGTCATCAACATCATTAAAGCTCTGTGTGTAGTGCACGACCCCAGAAATAACACACGGTGTCATTGGACCACTGTGAAAATGACATGAAAATGACAAACTTTTTTGTGAAAACTTGTTGAACCATCAGGGATGAGCATTTTAAAAGCAGCATGGGTCATTTATTAAAAACCACGCTTTGTAATATTATCAACCTGTAAACGAGGATTACAACTCATTTGAGAACTATTGTGATTTGAGTTTGTTTCGATTTTATATCAGGTTTACGTGACTTAAACCACTTCAGGGTCAGTGCAGCAACTCAAGTAACTAAAATATCATGAAATTGTTTTTTGTTTTTCTCACGTAGTCACTAAATGGGTAAACTCTGGGACCTTGACTTCAAAATGAAATGTTTTTATAGTTTGTTTTTCTCCACACACCATATGAGGTGCATTTGAATGGTTCAGGAATGGCCTTAAACAGGAATTACAAAATTTCTCACCAGTGTGTGTGTGCATTGTAGCTGTGCGTCTGTGGATTGTAGCTTTTCATGTTCTGACACCACCCTCCGTCCACTCCTTGTGAAGCTCCAACCTAACTTTGTGTGGATTTTGCTGTTCCAAGCTAACCCTCCTTTTGGAGAGAGTCGGTGGTTTTACTCTGAGCATTATCAAGTCTGAGCATTTTCTAAAGGGTCAGTAAAAATGTTTGCATCTCCTAAGATCTTTAAGCAAAAACCTCAAATATTTCACAGATAATTTAATAATCACTCTAATTTAATAAAGCGAACCGTTCAAATTTAACTTTGGATTTTTTTTGTATTGTGTAATAGAAAAAAATTTGGTTGATCTTTGAGACGGAACAGGAAATATATCACAAACAAGAAATACATCACAACCAGGAAGTGACAAGCCCCTTTAAATTGAAAAGCGTGGCTACACTCGTTGTTTTAGACTCTCACAGAGCTTGGCTGGCTGTCTTTCTCTCCAGCTCCTCTCTCCCTTTCTCTTCTAGTGAGGACTGTGTCATGTCTTCAAGTTTAAGTTAAATAAAGCCGCATTTCATGTTAAATCTTAAAACTCTTGCTTTAAAGTCTTTGTTCTTAGTTTAGAACAAATATTCTCTTACAATTGTTATTGTTTTGTATCATGTTATTGGACGTTCGTTAAGCATATAGTTACATATATAAAATTTCGATTAAGTTTGCAAATAAATACCTAATGAAAACTGCATGTTTAAATCAAAACCTCTTTACAAGTATATATTGTTATCATTTAGAGTATTTATATGACACATTTCTATGTAAAACTGTGTGTATATTGTCTTTTTCTGTCTTTATTTGCAGTTTTGAAGCTGTTGAAGATGGCTGTGGGAATGCGAGCTCTGTTGGACACAGTGATGCAGGCTCTTCCACAGGTATTACACGCCACTTCTTTCTCCCATTAGAATGAGAGAGAGCAGACTGCCCTTTAAGACAGCGGAACAGACATGGAGAGGAGTAAAATCTCCAGCAAACCAGTGCTTTGATAGCATCAGTCTCTACTGCTGCCTGCAGGCTTTTTGATAGAGAAGCAAAGAGACACACTGCTACTCCCAATCTTTCCTTTGGAAACATCCCTCAGATACCCCCTTACATAACCAGACATCCCATTCTACTTTTTAACTTCCCAAAGCTAATTGGTTTAGAGTTTGTGCTCAACATCTTCTCAGTTTCATTTAGTGCGTTACCATTAGTTTCTGTTCTATTCATGAAATGTGAGAGGTGGGCTGTTGTACTGTTCTGAGTTATTCTCTCAGATTGCGATTAGCTTGATAACTGTGAAAATTAGGAACGAGCACATCAAAGGGACAGGTCAGGTTGGTTGTTATGGAGACAATGTCAGAGAGGCCAGATTGAGATGGTTTGGACATATGCAGAGGTTATATTCAAGACGTTAAGAGGAAGGCCAAAGACGAGATATATGGATGTGCTGAAAGAGGACATGAAGGTAGTTAGTGCAAGAGCAGAGGATGCTGAGGACAGAGATAAGTGGAAACAGATGATTCGCTGTGGTGACCCCTAAACTGGGAACAGCCGAAAGTAGAAGAAAAAGAAGAAGTGATATTGGCCAACAATCCAGGTTTCAACAGTCAGCTACAGGTTCAGAGGAGAGGATGCTGCGAGTTTGCAGAGCTGCTATGCTTTAGTCAGTTGGAACACAGCAGATATCGAAACTTCCTCCTGTTGGTTCCTCACAGGTGGTTATTCTAGGTCTGCTCTGTCAGTTTCCTCTGCACTCCATGACAAACTCCCCTGGCTTTTTCTCTCTTTCTCTACAGGTGGGGAATCTGGGTCTTCTCTTCATGCTACTCTTCTTCATCTTTGCTGCTCTGGGAGTGGAGCTGTTTGGTGACCTGAGTAAGCACAACAAACACTCACAGCTAAGATCATTTTTCCTCATGGTCTAATTCACTCAAGAGCAAACTCATGCACAAGTGGAGTTCTCAAAGCTCTTTCCGCCAAAGTTTTAGTTACAAGAACCTACAAATGACTTAGACATATAGCAGGACCATCTACTAGAAATTTAGAAGAAAACAAACAAAAAGTTAAAAGCTAAATTTAGAGTTAATGTAGTCTATTTTTAAATATAAATTAATATAAGATTGTGACTTTATTGGTGCCATGACTTAATTTCTTAATCTATTATAATATAATATTTATTTAAAAGTGCTATTCATTTACCAACTCCATCTTCAGCCCTACTATCTAATATTACCCTCACATTTGACCAGCATTGATTTATTGCAGCTATGCCCATGACCAGACTTGATGTTATTTCCGTCTAAATCTGTTGACTCAAGATTAACACAGTGGCTTCTGAAATCTACAATTCTGCAGTCTGAACTGAGATGGCTGTCTGCAATGCAAGCTTTTTTTGTCTAGTCTCACTTAAAAGTTTGGTTAAGATTGTTGTCTGGTGAGTTTTTCTGTCCACCAGTAAAACTATTTTTGGTTAGCTCTACAGAAACATTTCTCGAGGAGTTAAGGACCTTTAAATCAGTGCATGTGATTCAATACTTCTAGTTTAGACCAGATAGTACTACAACAAAGCCCTAACATCCTTTCAAACTAACAGAGGGTGTACTTGCGAGAGGGGTTTTTAATGAGCTGAAGCAAGTTAGGCATCTATTCATCATTCAATCACATCAAATTCAAAGTGTGTTTCCAACTTTATGTAAATTCACTCCTTCCCAACCGCCTGTTTGAGGCCATGTTTCACCCTCAAATTTTCTTGATTTTCATGCTGGACTGTAGAATAGCTCCTAACAATATGCCAGCCAAGAAAATATCAACTCAAAGAAAATTCTTCTCTGCATAGCAACAATAAAAGAGCCAGGTTTTAAACAAGAAAAAAATATAGTATACCTATTGACACACTAATGATTTTGAACGGAATTATTTTTTAATACACTTTGGTGATGTGATGACAATAAAAGTGATGCCAAAAGTGTTATCAACTGGGATAATTTTCCTTTCACTGATGAGATTTCTTTTACCATTTTAAACATAATTATAGGCATCCAACCCACTTATTCCCTTTTGGGGTCACAGGGGTCTGCCGGTGCACATTGGGCAAGAGGCGGGGGTACACCCTGGACAGGTCGCTAGTCCATCACAGGGCAACACACACTCACACAGTAACACCTAAGGGGGAATTTAGATTATTCAATTAACCTAACTGCATGTTTTTTGGGATTGTGGGGGAAACCGGAGTACCCGGAGGAAACCCATGCAAGCGCAGGGAGAACCGGCAACCTTCTAACTGGAAGGCCACAGTGTTACCCACTGCGCCACCGTACTGCCCATAATTATAGGAATATAATAAAATTGAAATGATTAAATATTCAAGTATTCCTTATCATCTCATATGGTATTAACATCCCATGATCTTTTTTGGTGGCAAGCCAAAAAAGTCTTGCAGTTGGTTGTCCTATAACCGGAAGGGTTGGGGGTTCAATCCCTGCCAGGTCCATTCTGCTGTTGTAGCCTTGGGCAAGCCACTTCACCTGCATGAATGTGTCTGACTGGTGGGGTGTATTTGGTGGTGGGCACGTGGCCATAGCCATTAAATGGTGGCCAGGGCAGCTGAGGATTACCAAGGTTGCTTATTACTATCAGTGTGTGAATATGGCATGAAAATAATACTCTAAAATTATAAAGGGTCTTTGAGCGTCTGGAAATATTGAAGGCATTAAATACTGAAAATATAATTTTTCTAAGAATCAAATTACAGATACAAGGGTTTTTCACACGCATAAACAGTGGAAAGGATATTTGCTAAAGCATTTATTTTTTTGTTGTCTCAGTCTGTGATGAGCTGCACCCCTGCGAAGGTCTTGGCCGCTATGCAACTTTCAAAAATTTCGGCATGGCTTTCCTCCTGCTGTTCCGCGTATCCACTGGAGACAACTGGAATGGCATCATGAAGGTACTTTTTTGCTGAAGTTTAAAGTTTTATTTTTCTAAATCAATGTTTAATCATTTCTAAACATCATTGCAAAGAACCTAACGAGCTACAAATCCCTACTCTCTATGTTCTTGTTTCAGGACACGCTTAGAGACTGCTCCCAAGACACCGGCATCTGCTACAACACAGTAGTGTCCCCCCTTTACTTTGTGTCCTTCGTCCTGACAGCTCAATTTGTGCTGGTCAATGTGGTAATCGCTGTTCTCATGAAGCACCTGGAGGAAAGCAACAAAGAGGCCAAAGAGGAGGCTGAGCTAGAGCTGGAATTAGAACTGGAGCTGGAACTGGAAGCTGTAGGTGGAGATGGAGAAATGTACAGAGGGCACATATCACCTTTGGGTCATGGTGATATGTGTGGTAGAGGAGGGTCTCCGTGGATATCAAGAGACTCCCGAGAGCTGTCGGGAGCACTTTACCCCACAGACAGCCCACCAACAGATTTTTGCAGAGACTCTGAAGATCATATGAAGATAGATCCCGATCCACCACATAATTTGGAAGCACCTTTAGAGGTGAGTAGGAATAACAGATGTGGTGCCAGTGGTCAGTGGGGCAGTCAGTATATATCCTGAAGGATTACAGCCTGCTTAGGAGGGTTTTTTAACATTGAATATGCAAAAACAGATCTAAGTTATTGTATTTTGGTCATTTGGGCTCAGTTTTATTTTTATCACTTACCCCTTAGCCCTTCTCCAAGGCCTTACCCTAAGTCTTTGAAACCAAGAGCTAAAAGGAATGTTTGAAAATATAGGTCTCTGATTCAGCCAAATGGTTCTGATGGATTCCTAGTAGTTTTTAAAATATTAAACATGTAAATATAAAATGTAACATGCCATATACATGTTTATTGTGTAATATTAACCCTTAATCTGCGGCCTTTTGGAGCATTTTTTACTACTTAAAATTTTCTGTAATAAATTAAGTTTAGCCTTTTTTTAACAAATGTTTTTTATTAAATACATTACTCAATAAGTCCACAAATTATACAATTCAGGGTATCACTTTTCATAGTAAAAACTGAGGACGATCAGTTTTTATGTTTTTATAACAAAAATCAAAGTGTTGAGGCAAAACAAACATTGACATTGAATAGACATTGAATTTATATGTGAAAATTGTCTTAAAAAAACAGGCAAACCTTCCTAAATCTTATACACTGTTCCAAGCACTTTTTTGTTTCATTGTGCTTTGTTTTCTGCCAGAACTTAAAAAAAACAAGCCATATCACAATTCTTGTTCTTTCAAGAATTAGCTCTTCTTTTCACCAGAAGATGTCACTGATTTGGGGTCTGTAAATTGAAACTAAAGGGCAATCGCTTACTTTCTCACATATTAATTTACCTTGCAAATTATTTGTTATAACTCTTGTGCGATTCTTTTAAAACCAAAAATTTGTAAACATATAACCTACACATTATATCTGAAATTGAAATTAAACAATAGTTGGGTCGCGTCACTGTGTGTGTGATTGGCACCGGTGCATGCAGAGACTTCTAAGGGTTAATGTTATTATGCTAACAGTGGCACATTATTTCTGGTCATTTTTTTAAAACTAAATTACTTTTACAGATGCAGTTGTGGATAGGTCAGTATGAAATTTAATATAGAACAATATTTTTGGAATTTTATAAGTAACAAAATGCCTTAAACTCTGGTGGTCTGGTGGTAATCGAGAGCTGTATAGCCCTTCATCATAGCTCTTTGCCTTCATTAAAAAAGGTTTGGGACAGCGCTTCACCAATCTTCACCTCATGTGAATGCAGAGAATTGAGTGGTAGGGCTAAGAGGTAGAAATAGAACTCAGCCTTTCTCTCCAATTATCTATTAATTGTCTATTAATCAGTTTTTCAGTCTATCATTGATGTCATGCAATTATATATATGTTTCCAAAAAGAAGCACTGTTTACATACATTCAAGCAACTTTATTTAATGACTAAACAATGTTGACACTCAAAGGATGCTTTATTATGGACTAGTACTGGATTGGATTCCCTTTCCCTTTGACTCTGACCTCAGTAAGGCTTTTTAGACCGTAAAAATGATGTTTTTTTTTCGTATTTCAGGACCATTCTCTGTATAGCCTAGAGATGATCTTGAAATATCATATTAGTTTCACATATGTTTAAATGCATGTTCAATGCAACACACAGCCATCCAAATCTTTAATTAGGAACTCCCGAACACACAATTGATGTTTAACATGAATGATACCTATAGTGTTTTCAAGAATCATACAAATTAGTTTCAGCTATTTCAAACAAAAGCATGTCGTCGGATGTCTGCCAGGTAAGCGGAGAATTTCTACGTTACTAGGAATTTACAACGAGTGCATATGTAGAAACTTAGAGCATAAAAACAAATGGAACACGTGAACCCTGCTAACCTTTAAAACAATTTAAATCCTATTTCTTCCCTATAATTATGCAATATGTGAGCATCACTAAGTAGATGTAATGTAAATGTAAAATGACATCTACTTAAAAAATGAAAATGTAAATGTTTAAGTAGATTGTGTTGCTCCCATGTGATTGGCAGTTTAGTTTACATTTTAATTGACAAAAAAGTAAATTGTGCATGTTATGGTTAAAACCTTTTCTCAGCATAATAAACTACTTAAAACATGGCAGTTATATGCATTTATCTGCATTAGTACTTTAGGACATGTTTCGAAAACTGGCTTGTTATTTTTAAAGTGGGGAATTCCACTAGTTTTTCTGGGATCAGTACCAGTTGTTTGCCCTCATTGGTCTTAGGTCAAGCTGGTGTCATGGGAAAGCAGATAAACAGGAATTTTTTTTTTTTGCAGGATGGTCATTTCCTAATATTTTACAGATTAACAATGGACCTATCCCTCAAGCTGCTTTATACAGTGTAACTATTTGCAAAGTTTTCAAAGATCTCTAGTTCCCCCAGGTGGAGATCACTGGTAGCACTAGTTCGTTCATCTGAAAGAAATGCACTTCATAGCAACTTTATTAGGTACCCTTTGCCATTGACAAAGCTCTGGTGCATTGCTTTCAGAGATGGCATTACCCTTTCCACTCTCACTCCATCAAGGCATTTTCATTTATAGAATTGACTATTCCTGGATATTTTCTAATCATCTGATCATTTTCTGTAAACAAATTGTCAGGGTTGGACTGGGACCAACATAACAACCCAGGCATTGTTGGCCATGACGGCCCACCATCCACATATTGTGTAGTAGCCTGCATGGAAGTGAGGAAAAAAAAACAGATAAAATCTTTCAATAGTCTCAATACAATAAATACAACACAATACTAAAACTTTGCCAACTTCAAACTTCTTCTACCCTTCTATAATTATTATTCTCCACTCAGAGCTGCTTCTGCATTGTTTCAGTGAACTTGTAATTTTACCACTTTTGCTACGTTCACTTGAAGGCTTTTGTTTCATTTCTTTCACAGTTTCCTTGCACCCATATTCATAGACTGTTAGACTCAAACTCTAATTGATAAACATAGCCAAGAAGGAGAGGATGGACTGAAGGAAGGAGGGGCCTGAGATTTCACTGTACTAGCCCAACATCATTCAATGCAATCAACCAATGGGCTGCAGTTTGTGTTTTAGAAAATCTTCCATTGTGGCCTATTAGTATGGTCTTTTTTCCCAAAAAAACTATTAAAGACATGGCCCAAATGTCCTTACCTGGTATGGGTGATGTCCAGTCTATAAAGTTTTTGCAATCCACTTAAATTAGATGATTTTGAAATAAATACCTAAAAAACAAGCCTTATGATTTCAAGTCAATCAAAAAGTATTCTCTAATCTGGTGTTCAGCTTGAAAGTTTGCAAATGAACAATGTTTACATTCATAATTTGTCTGAAAAGTTGACATCGCTTTTTTAATCACCATATAAAGAAATTGCACTTCTGATTTGTTTACATCATATTTAACCACTTAATATTTGTTATTTCATTATAACATTATCCCAAATCTGTGTGATCCATAGTATGATATGAAATAGCTTTGCAGAGAAATGATCATGAAATCATTCCAGGTCGCATTGCCCTCTTTGTAAATTCTTTGTCTGGCTGCTTGAGTTATAGTCTACAAACCCCCCTCCTTCATTTCTCCCATGCTTTCTTTTTCTTCTCTGTGTCGTCTACCACTTCTTTCAACCTCATCTCTTCTCTTGTACTTCTGTCTACACCCTCTCTCTCTCTCTCTCTTTATGTGTCTTTCATTCTGTCTGCTGCGTGCTGGGGCCTGTAGAGGAGGCCTATGCTTGACTCAGTTTCCCTGGTAATCCAGGGCTCAGTGGAAGGAGAGCTCAGCCTCATGGACAACCTGTCCGGCTCCATCTGCCACTACTACGCTCTGCCTCGACTTCCCAGCAAGCACAGCACAGAGAAGCAGGTCAAGGGCTACTACTTTCAGGTTTCCTTTCATATCTCCCTTTTCTTTTCTTACTGTCTCTAAAATTCTTTCTTTCTCCTTTTATCTTTATGACTTCAATTCAAAGGTACAATATGTAAGATTTTCTTTTGTTTAAACTCAACATCAAAGGGGTCATGATCTGGATTTTTTTTTCTTAATTTGTAATGTTTATTGAGGTTTAAAATCAAATATTATTAATATTATAATCATATATTTAAAGACCTATGCACTGTTCTAAAAGGTCACATTTTGCCTAGTCATGTGAGCCTCTGCTTCAAGCCCTGTCTGACTTTTGATGAGAGTGTGTTTGATATAGACATCCTTTACACAAGGATGCACTTGACTAACTGCTGCATAGAGAGGGACTGAATTGAAGCGTTTTTGAGAAAATTGATGAAAGAGAAATAAAGAGTTGATAAGGAATCCAAATAATGTAAAATTTTATGTAGCACAAATTTAATGTGAATAAACAAGCATCGTAAATATGTACAATATCTCAGGAGCTTGAGACCAAACGAAAATAAGGATTTCTGTTGAACCCACTAACTACGATACATATATACAAGCTAAGTTAACCAAGAACAAAACAGTGGAAACAAACTCACTATCACCATTACAACTTACAATGGTGTCAGATCAGAAAGGCCATTTCTGCCAGGTAAAAAATGGCTTAAAGTGTTGAATTTTTGAGATAAAAAAGGCAAAGTTTTAAGATAAAAAGTCAAAATATTGATATAAAAAGTAAAAAATTTGAGATAAAATGTCAAAACATCGAGATAAAACGTTTTTTTTTTTTTGTTTTTTTTTTTTCTTTACTTGGCAGAAATGGGCTTCCACAGACAAGGCATAAAAAACAAACCAAAAAAACCAAGCAAAAGTGTAAGATCAAGCAAAGGATCAAAATCGGCAGTTAGCTGTACTTTTGTAGGGAGCTTGATAGTTGGCTGATGAGGAGGCATGGCAACAATTAGCTGGTTGGATTCCACTGAGAAGGATTCCCCTAAACAAAATACACACAACTATACAGATATTCAGGAAACGGAAATAAACTGAATGGCTTAATACCATTTCAGAAATAATCACCTTTTCAACTTCTGACAATGAAATATCTTATTGGTCCATTAGTTCTAATATATGAGCAGTTTTCCCAGTTCATGACTTCGAGCATCTTTTTCTAATATTCATGTTTTTACTGTTGTTCAATTGCCTCCACTGGTGCTCAAAAAAATATACATTGTACCTTTTAGTCAGACACCTCTGCACTTTGAGTGCTTCGATATTGTAAACATGTATTTTTGCAGTTTTTACCTGTGTGTGTGTGACAAAATTGTAGAAATCTATCCCAGTTCAAAAATAATATATTCACTGGAAAATGTGGTTCATTTGAAGTCTATTTCAATTGAATGTTCTCCATCAAATTACAAAATAATAACAAAACCTTCAAATGTCCCCCTTTTAAATGAAATGGCAGAATCTGGACAGTCTTACGGGGTTTCTTTGTGGTCTTAGAAGTTTTTAGTCTTTTAATCTATGGGTCTCAAATTTGTTGTTCTTGGTCTTATTTTTGGAGTTTTTTGTTTCACTAGTCCAAATATAATTCACTGTAATTTAACTACAAATGAGGCTAACATGCAACAGCCAATCAGCTTTCTGTTATTGGTTCGAGACTCTCTGAGAGTCACCATGTAAGTCGTGTTTGAGCAATGGGGAAGTGCAGGTTTAGTGATACTTGGTTTGACAAATGGAATATAGGCTTTGCCTGAGACCAGTTGAATAATATGGTTTATTGTGCAAAATAAGCCATTCAACTTGGAATTTTAAAGTACTGTTCAATTGTAATACATTCATTATGCCACAGATTCTGCAATTTCATGTGTATGTGTTTTTATATTCATGTGTTAATACATAGGTCTTAAAATTAATCTATAATGGCCAATAAATGGTCTTTAAAAGTGCAACATGCAGAAACCCTGGTTTGATTCTGCCTCAGTGGTTTAATTTTGCCTCACTGAACTGCAATACTTCATACTGTTTGATAGACAGTTTTAATTTGAATATACAACTCTTCTAATTTGAATAGCACACAACCCTGGATACATGCACAGATTCATCCAACTGAATTGACTTCTCCACTTATGAATTAAGTTGCTCTCACCAACCTGTACCAGTTTTACCCTATTACTCTGCATGTTCTGGTTGCCCATCTCACCTGCTCGTCTCTTCCCCTTTAGATTCCTCTAGCTGAGATGGAGGCTCTGTCTCTGACGTCTGAGAAATCCTGGTCCTTAGCTCTGACGGATGACTCTGTCCCAGATGATTTTAACCCCTTTCCACTAACCCGTCAGCAGTGCAATGTATTTAACAGTAGTGCAATGTTCATTATTTACTCCTGTTTCTTAGGCTCTTTCCAAAGACACTGGCTCTCTCCACCCTGCCACTGCCAAGCTCCCAATAAATAATTTACAATGTACTGCATGTAATGTAATGTTAAGTATTGTCCATTGAGTGTACAATTTAACAGTTTTATTGTTATTGATTGCAAAACAAATATTTAAGTATCATTATTCCATGTACATGATGTTTTAGTAAAATTAAAAATTTAAACTAGTATTGGATGCTAATATTAAACAGTAGTATGTATCTTCTGTTATTAGAACTTTGAAGTAGAGGATACAAATTGTTTCAAAGCTCATTCTTTTTAAAGAAGTTTTCTCCAAAATCCATTGGAAACGTAGTATTTCAGCTAAATCTGGCTTTCAGTGCAATGAAAATTAAAACATAGTTAAGCTTAAAATGTAACTTATTGATCGCTAACTGTTTATGTATTTACCAAAATAGCATTCTAACTGCAATGCACAAGTTTACGGAAAAAACACTAAATCAAAACTTTATTTGGTGATCAATAACTAATAGCATATCCACACAAAGACTTCCTGCAGACCAGAGAGGGTTGGAACTTTGGAGAAGTCTTAACATGTGTTTCTTTCTTTCAATCTATCTTTCTTGGAGCATTTTCCACCAGCCTGGCGTTTGTACGGTCCAGTCCAGTAGAGTAGTATTACCACCTGCCGATCTGCTCCTTTCTGTCTGGGTTCTGCTCTTACTACTGTAAACATGGCAATGTTCTACCCCATAGTCTGCTCACACTCGCATTTATATGTTCCTGTTTGTGTCTTTTGATCTGTCTGTCTGCATATCTAGCAGTGTCATGACTTGGTCTTCTGTGTATAAAAGTGCACGGTGTCCCTGGTGCCATGCTTCCCGGGACAGAGCACAGAACAAGACCTGCTTCTGCAGTAGGGAAAGGAGGAGGCTGATGCTTTGCTCACTTCACAGTTCAATTCAGATTCATCATCTCAGAACTAGGCCAACAACCCAGTGTTAATAATTTAAACAAAGTATTTTTCACCTGTTATATATATATATTATAGCAGATTGCGGGAGAGACACGGGCAATGTTCAAGGCCACACAAGGCATTTATTTAAAATCATGGCACCATTGAAATGATTAAACGACTTTGATGCTGGTGGTGAGCAGGTTGGGCGAGCTGGTTAGTGCACTGGGAATACTCCGGTGTGCCTTCACCACGGTTAGTCCAGTGGCATGTGGGTTTATGGACCAGAGGTGTCAGATCCCTCTGTGATTGTCCAGGCTTACTGAATCTGCCCTGTCATTGATTCCTTGTTGTAAATGAGCGGTACACTCTTCCGAGTGACAGGAAGCCAGGTGATGAGCCCAGTGGCAAGACTTGACCCTGTCGGTGGGCATCTATTGGGCTCCTTCGGCTCTTGGTGACTCTTGCACCGTCCATCCCCTGCTCCCGGGAGAGGGAAACAGTCCACCATCTCCTGCACGGCGAACGGTGTGACTCCATTCTCCTCGGCTGTGCTACGTTTTAATACGCGCAGCTGGCAAGCACGTGCAGGCCGATAAGTAGCACCGGGCAACACGGATAAGCTACATTGCTACGTCACAATATATTTAAACAAAAGCAGGCTCTGGAGACAGGCCAGGACATATGTGGATAATCCCACAAATTAAAGGTACATTTATGGAGCTTGCATAGGGATATTAATACCAAGCATCTTGCCAAGAAACATTTCTTTGTCTTTCCGTTTTAGTAACAGCTCTACTTCTATTAGTCAAAATTTCAATTTAGGTTATCTACAACTGGTATTTGAACTCGTCACAATTGCAGTTGAGATGTATACAATGTAACATACATTGAAGATATCTACAATAATTTTACAACTTGTTACATTCGTCCACTGAAAAATATTTGTAGTCACAATTGAAACTGAAAGATATCTCTAAAATAAATTTCCATTGGGTTGAAGTTTTTTTCACTATTACTTTCAGCATGCTTCAATCTGGCATAAATTTGCAAAGAAAATAACCTTAACAGTAAAGGGGTTAAAACTCCGAAGAGACCTTTCAAAGAGAAATTTGCAGGATCTATCATTGCTTTGGTAGATAACCTAACGGCTCTCTTATTCACAGACCAAAACATACAGGACACATCAATGTTTGATACATAATTGTGAAAAGAAGTTAGTACGAGTGGTGTATGTGTAGTGCTATTTTCCCAATATGGGCTAGAATAGGCACCAGCAGACCTCCATGTATAAATGAATGACTACACCTAAAGGAAACAACAAAAATATTAGGTGGTTATTGATCAGTCTCCTCCATGTGTTTAGTATGTATTGATGTTTGCCTTTCATCATTTGCTAACCAGTCCAGGCTCTATGTATAGGTTACAATGCATTTGTCTGTGCATCCATGTGTTCATAAGGGACCCTGACGATCCAGACCGAAGTAACTGATCAATAACAAGCTTCTCTTTTAATTCCTCTCAGAACACAGCACCAGCAGATCCCAAACCTTCAGATAAGCCAAAGGATGAGCACTTGTTACACGTCAAGAAGAGCTCAGTGGGCCGCACACACTCCCTACCTAACGACAGCTACATGTTTCTACCACTGAAGCCCAGCTCAACCCACACCACCTCAGCTTACCTCGCTCAGACAGGTACTATGCTGCTGTACATTTTGAAATTCATTTAAATGTGTTTTAATGGGTGGATAATCAACAGTCATGTGATTTTTTTTCTCTCACAGGCTCTACAGGCTCTGTTCAATCTCAGACAGAAGAAGGCAGTCAGCACCTATTGGTGCCTAGCGATCTGTTCAGACCCATCAGTCCTCATAGTCTGTCTGACTCAGAGTGCATACCTCGCATCCCTCCACCACGAAGGACACAAAATGTCTCACGCACACTACGCAGACAGGTCAGATCAAACCCATTTCTGCTTTGGAATGTTTTCTGTTTGCAGACATTGTTTGCGAAATGTCGATCCACATTCTAGCAATTATGTTTAGAAACCTACTGAGCTGCAACAATGCACAGTATTTACATATTCATCTAATGCACTCGGCTAAAAAGTTATGGATTTCCCATGTGGGGCACTTTCTAGTACATCTCCCAGGGACCCTACAGAAGCTGGGTGCTCTATACCGTCTGGTCCTATCCTCGACTCAAAAGCACGTTGACTCTAGTAGACTGCGGTGAACTCCAACATTTGGTAACTAATCTGGGGGGCTATAATTAAGACCACACCAGCTCATCGCCTTGATAAAAACTCCAGAGTAAAAAAGAGTACAGCCCCTCTCTTGGGATGGTTGTGAGTGGAAGTGAACCTCTCTGCCTCCTGCACGAGCTCAAGCTCTTTTGCCCCAGCAAGGTGACATTCCATGTCCCTAACACTAGATTCTGTGTCCAGGGATTGGTTGTCGACTACCACCCATTCCATACTGAACCTATTTCTTCATGACCACTACTGCTGGTTGTGGGCCCACATAAATTTTCAAACACTCAAATTTTGAAATCAGATTTTTTATTTACTTGGAAAAAGCATTTCTCTTTGGTGGAATGCCTGCTATCTTTCTAGATTTCTCAAGTTTTAGGCGACTTTTCAAAAATATGCTTGCTATATTGTAAAAAAAAAAAAAAAAAAAGTAATGTAATTCCCATTTCTGACGTTATTGGGTGTTAGAAAGGTACCCGTTATTGGTCAATAAATATATTGCATTCTACTGAAATGCTGGCGTGTATCACACTTTGAAAAAAAAAAAGTGGGAACAGATCAGAGATACACAGTCAAATTTTGTCAAAAGGTAGCTTGTTTTTTCAGTATCAAATGTTGTTATTCATGTGACTGACAAAAACCGATTGACAGATAGGAAAATAGGAAAGACACAAAGTGAATTGGGGGTGCGGTGGGGTAGTGGAAAATTGTGCGGAAGTCCAGATTTAAACCTGGGGCCGCTTGTGCAACAGTTCCCAGTATGTGTCATACTCTACACCACAGGGAACAACTGTTGATATTTCACCCTCATCGACAGCTCAGTAGATTTAATAAACATGTTTGCTGCTTGTTTTGTCTTCTCTGAAGTTACGTACTTTACCAACGATCTGTCTTTAGGTCTGTGTAAATGTTACCATTTTGAAGTCTGACACCTCTACACTGTTGATCTGTCCCTTGCTAGTATCTGTCTTCTCTTAAATCCTTCCTGCATTTTCTCCTTTTTTTTCTACAACTTTGTGGCCTGCAACCCCCTGTACTGTGACATCCTACGAGCAGCTCAGCATGGTTCAACCCAAGCCTAAGCCTGAGCCCGAGCTGCTGCTGAGACATAGGTTCTCCTGTTTCTGAGAGGGATCCGGAATTGGCTGTCCCTCTCCACTGATCCTTGAACTCCCATTGCCCCACTTTCTCCCTCACCCCAACAGCCCGACTCATTTCAGCATGGCCACTACAAAGGCCAAAACTTCAGGGCAAAGGTTAAGAGGAAATCAACTGTCTCTTATGAAGCTTACTAGGCTAAATTTATTAAAACATAAATTCTATGCAATTGTATGCTCGGTTGAGCTATAGTTTAAAGAAAATCTCAAATTGAAGCTTAAAAACATTCATAAATACAAATTCCTACCACTAGAGTTCAGCAGTGTACCAATCTCAAATGTTTTAAAAAAATCGGGATGCTTGGTCTTTAACGCTCACTGTTGGCTAACTTTCCAGATTTTGCATGGTTCCTCTTGACCTTTAGCCCTTTCAAAACCACCCACCCACCTCTTTCCCACTGGGCCAATACTTCTCTCAGCCCCTTGCTTAAAAAGTTGGATTTTATCAGGGAAGTTTCTGAGAAAGAGAGACTCTGGGAAAAGACGTGGATCTGGAGGTCTGTTGCAGTAGCCCAGTGGCTCAGAGTGCAGTCTGCCAAACAGTGCCTGTTGTTCTGCCCTGGGGTAAAGGTTTCTGTGCCCTAGTTAAAAGAACAACTCTATTACAAACTTTTCTCTGAAAGGGCAATTTTCTCAGAGAGTTCACTCAGGCAATCTCTCGGTTAAGTAGCTTGGTTTTAAATTTCATTTTGTCATTTACACTTTAATAGTCAGTCAATAATGTAGATCGATATTCTTTCCAGTCATTGATATGAGGTAGGGCCAGGGGCAGTTCTTGAATAAAAAAAAAAAACAACTAAATATAGAGATTATCCCAAGCTATAAATCATGTATCCATCATGGTCATACGTTATGCTTTAATTTTGCGCATTTGAACATATGTACTTCTCTGGGATCTCTAGTTTCCTCCCACAGTGCAAAAACTTAATTCAGGTGATTGCTAATGGAAGCAACTCTGCTAAACTGAGGCCAAAGACTTTGTGCATACGTTCAAACTCTACAGATTTGCTTGAAAACAGTATGTATTGAGTTTTAATGAGATGGGTTTGAATAGAGCTGGGCAATTATTTTTTAAAAATGTTTTCACAAAAAATTTATTTAATTAGTTTTTTTTCCACCTCTATTTAAAGTTAATCTGCAGATAACAAAAAAATGTTCAAAACCCTGAAACTTTGATACTAATAATATTATTAAAAACACAAAATGCAATGCACATTTTTTTTATAATAATGAATGGACAGGTCTCGAGGACGCAGAGCGGTTGTGGGCATGTGCAAAAATATCTTTTGTCAACTCTCTTTAAAACAGTTTGAAATAAAGGCTCTTTAAAATGCAGTTCATTGATTTCCTGTAAGGTCGAGGCTTGTACTAGCATTTAAACATACATGCAATGTATATGTTTGATTTGGAGGTCTATTAAAATACTTTATTTGTGATTTCGTGGCAAACATTTGTTTAACGTTCGTGAGGGCTGGTAAATCTAACAGGGGAGCAAAACCTACACAGGGCACTTCGCAGGGCACGACAGTGGTGCAACGGACCACAATCAATCTGTAATCTTTGCGGAGAGCAAGATGTCGAGTCGCTCTGTTAAAACTGCCGCTGCTCGCTGTCTATCTTAATATATGGCAAATGCAGGGGACAGAAGGTGAGCTGCGCACATTCCACGGAAGCTCACAGGGTGAGCGTGCAATATATAGAAATGAGGCATCGCTTACATATTACGCTAAAGATAAAATCAATTTTCATTAAAGCACATCAATGTTCACCGCAGAGTTTAGTTAATCGCTAAAATCCATACATCACTAAGTGCAATGCAAAGTGTTAGATGGAATGGTGGAAAAAAGTCTACATTTATTCTAATGCAATTTGAATGAAACTATACTGAAAAGTTAAAAGGTAAAAAACACACCACATGTTACTCATCCTACTCGACACCGTCGAGTATACTCATACCGTCAAATTTGAACAGCATTCGGTCATTTAGGATCCTCAAAGTACTTTATAAAGAGCTGTTTGTCAAGGAAATGCTCTGAACTAATCCGCTGAGACTGTCAGAACTGAAGGTATCTCGAAGTTGCAATTTTAAATATTGCCGAATAAATTTTGTTTCGGTGTTTAAATGCTATCCATACTCTATAGCTAAAACCATAGCAAAAGTATTGTAATTGAGGATCTACACTCAAATGTCTGCTCTGTGAAAGCAAATTGGCTGCACGTTCCGAACATCACAGACACCTTTTTCCCATTGGGGTCTTTTTTTAGTTTCAAAGCACACTTGACCCGAAGAATGGTAGATTTTTGCAAGTGTGAATGCAATCATTCTGGACCCCAACTGAACCCAGAATTTTTGTAGATTTGGAATGTGTCAGCAGTACCTGCATGGGAAGGCATGTTCCTCAAAATAAAAAGTGGTGCAGTCTCTATTTAACTAGTCTGCATGACAAAAACTTACTGCATGGGTATATTTCATCTGCACGTGTGCAAGTAAAAAGACTTTTATTTTCATTAAAAACATAACAGAAACATCCACAGTCACAGACTCGAATCAATGTTGCACAATTTATGATGCATGATGGATGAAACAGCTTCTTATTTCTCTTTCACCATTTTTAACTACATGGGCCCATTGTTGTAAATATGCATATGTGTGGTTGGAAGCTAATCAAAAGAAGTTACAGTGTGAACTCAGATCTGCCAGGGATTTGCGAGGGAACTGTGCTCAGGTGCAGAATGGAACGAATCAATCCCAGTGTGAAAAGCCCCCTTACAGTATGACAATTTTGTGAATCCCACATGCACTCTGTAATTCACTCAGATGACACTTTAGCTATCAACTCCAGAGTTCCAAATAAATGAAACTCATACATAGAACTGCCCTTGTGCCAAAAATAACAAATAACTGATGGTTAACTCAAGTAAAATGTAGTATAAGATCATCGTATAATGTAAAAGTTTATTGTGACTAGGTCATTTTGCTGTGTTTTATAGAGAGCTACTTAATTTTCATCCTTCCTAGATTGATCCAAACTTTTAAAAAGAAGAACCAAGGTCAGATTTTAAATGATAGCTACCTCTGATTTGGGCTGCAGACACAAAAAAAATGGCCCGAGGCAGGTTTCTAATTTCACTTCCAAAGCTTTGAAGTAGTGAGCTTGTGGAGTGTAATGCTAATGGTGAACTCCACTCTAACTCCACAAAATCCCTCCTTTTCCACTGGCTTTTAGACCCCCAGCATCTCATACTAACCAGACACCCTCTCACCTGTCCATGTTCTAATCCCTAATGTGACCCCCTCCTTCCCCTCACCTCCCATCCCTGCTCTCCTCAGGTGGCAGTGAGTGCTGACTCTCAGGAGACGCTAGACACAGAAGGAGGAGAAAAAGATGCTCCCTTGAGACTCAGGGAACCATCAAATCCCATTCCACCTCAGCAACAGCCTTCACTCTTTCTGGTTCCCGCCACACCAGGCGCATCCCCAAAGCCTTCAAGGCCTAGTGTCCATACGCAGCACAACCCCTATGACCAGTACAAGGTGTTCTCCGGGCGCTCTCACACACTTCCCAAACCAGAGGAGGATTCGAAGCAAGAGGAATCCGACTCAGTGGATCAAGAGGTATCTCAAATCATTCGGGCCGGGCTCAAAGGAGAGAGCGATGACTGTATTCCAGCGGAGACTGGCGATCATGGTGCTAGGCATCAGCTGAAGAAGTACCACAGCATGGACACTCAGGGTCAGCGAGCTTTGTTGTTACCGCGACCTTTGTCTTGGCTTGATGACCCTCGTCGCCACTCTATTGAGGTATGTTCCTCAGTGGAAAGCAGTCCTCAGCGCAGCTCTATATCCTCTGGTTTTGTATCACGGGGAGACAGCCTACAGCAACAGTGTTCTCCTCGCATGCGCAAAAAGAAGATGAGTCCTCCATGCATTTCGGTGGAACCACCAGAGGATCCGGAGCTTCCCGGAAGCATTCGCCCTGCTTTAGGGATGGGGGCGCCTCCGTTATTGAGCCGCGACACTTGCTTACGGAGGCGTGCTCCCTCTAGTGACTCAAAAGACTCGTTTGATTTGACTGGAGGAGGTGATGGGCAACCTCAGGAAGCTCTGCCGAACTCCAAGTTATTGACTCTGCCTAGTTTCTCCTTTGAGAAAACAAGCTCTGAGCTCTGAACACTAACTCACTATCACACACACGCACATGAAACAGGATGCACTCAGTAATAGTAATAATATCATAGAGAGTAATATTGACGCAATGGTGAGGAGTAGTCACAACACCTTGTATTTTTCTCTACTGCCAAATGAACACAAAAAGACTGTGCTGAGGATCTAAACAAGCCTGGACCTTCTCTGTTCAAAGATGCCAGTCTAGAGTCCAAAGGAGAGCGTCCGTTTCTGGCCGCTATGAGGACTTTACAGCACTGTATTACTGAACTCACTGAAGAAGGTACAAAGCAATATGAACGTTTCTAGAGACACTATTTTCTTAAATTATTGGACCATAGTGTTTGTAAAAGATGTAGAATTTCTCTTTTTAATTGCGTCATAGATTTGTCTTTTTGTGATTTTTCTCAATGTTTAAAACATTTGTTGTTTGCATTATTTTTTCACCATAGGATATTTTTAGCTTTCCTGTTTTAACAAAAGAACAAAAGTAAAGTTTTCTAAAGTGCCGGGATCCGTGTATTTGTAGGATTAATTAAACTATTGTTATTATCATTAAAATAAAGCATTAAATAGCTGTTTGATTTGTAAGCTCAATTATTAGACAAGTGTTGTGTGCTGACAACACTATGCCTCCATTTGACACAGACTACAGGACGGATTGACTTACAGACGGTCAGTCTGGCCCACAAGAACACATTCTTCCCATATCTAAAACTACATGGGCACCAGCTTTTTCTTTCTACAACATCTGGTTTAAACTGTGTTTCTGGCTTTTTGTGGGTCATAAACATTTTTTTGTTCAATACACACGCATTTATTGATACAGGCCAATAAATGTTGTTTTACTTGTTGTTAAATATTACATTTTTAAACAAAACTGACTAATTCCATGTTGCTTTATTGGTAGGAACCTGGATGTTGATGCTTACATTTCCAGAATACATGCTTGACGCATAAAAACTGCAAATGTAAGTACAGTGGTACCCCAAGATATGAAATGAATCCGCTCCAGGGTGGCTTTTGTATTTCAAACATTTCGGATATCGAAGCAAGTTCTACATGTAAAACGCCTAATCCGTGCAACGGCTCTCAGAAACAACAGTATAAGTAGATAAAAAAATGGAAAACCAGAGAAAAATCAAGTAACATTTCTTCAATCCTTAAATCTACACATTGTTAATGTAATAAATTAAACTAAAACAGAATAAAACACTCGTAAAAAACGTAATAAGTACACAAATGTGAAACCTTACCTTGCGTGAAGCGATGTGTCGGAGGAGGTAGAACGGGCTGCAAAAAACATAGCACTACTTTCTTGAGATATTTCACGAATAACAACATGGTTTTACGCACAAGTGAAGGCAGTACCGAGCGTACTGGAGAGAGCTCTTCTGAGAACACGTCGCAGGGTTTCTCTAACTTGCGACACAGAACACCACTTTCCACTTTATAAACGTTTTTTCTTTTACGACACCTAAACTCTAACTTTTGTTATTGCCCATTATTGGTAATCTATACATGTTTCACTTCGTTTAAAGTGTTTTAAAGCGTATCAGCCCCCTTTGCCACGGTTTGCAATGGGAGAACGGAGCACCAGGACCCAGAAGAGCAGCGTGACGTCAGACTTAACAAGCGAATAATAGAGCAGAACTGTTAGTGTTTTTCGTATCTTGGAAGACCTTTCGTATCTCAAACATTTCATAATTCGCAGCATTCGTATTTCGGGGTACCACTGTATGCTTAAAAATGATGATGTCTGAAATCCTAGACTGATTGTATTTGTATGACATGGATGTGAGTGCACATGCAAAAGCAAAACAGCCCAGCCTGTCTCCTCCCTCATTTACATGATGAGGGGATGGCATAAGCAGGAAATAAACTTTACAAAATCCAATTGTAGGTGCTATTGAAACATAGAGAAAAGTGTTAGCAATAATTAAGGCAGAAGTTGTAAAGAGTACTGCTGCACACAAACAAACCCCCTGCATCCTGTGTGTCAGTTCGTGTCCTCAGCTTGTCAGCCATTTTTCTGCCCTACCACTCCGATACCACTCAAGACTACTTGCACAGCTTTGTGACCTTTCTGAAATAATTTGAGTGCAATAACTGTTTCCTCAGTCCAAACAAGTTTTAAAATGTGTGCAAAACAAACTTCCTGCTGTGTTTCACTCTGTACAGTGCATTCGAAATTCAGCACTGTATTCTCAGCCAATGTCGATAAAGATTCAATAAAGATTCAATCCGGCTTCAAACTGAATGTAATTCACAGGGATGACAAACAGGGATGTAATTCACATTTTTGGCTAAAAATTTATTTTTTTTAGTTTTTGACGTTTTAAGATTTGAAGTAATGTTTGCACATCATTTCAGTTGATAACATAACTTTTAAAAGTATGTTTTGTTTTTACAGACACGTTATTTTTCTAAATACACATTTTTTTAATTTATTCATTCTTTCATTTTCCAACCCGTTTATTCCCTATTGGGGTGACGGGGGTCTGCCCGAGGCAGGGGTACACACCAGACAGGTCACCAGTCTATCGGAGTCATATTTTTTCATTCGAATTATGTTTAAAAAAGTGTAAACATTTTTATATCTGCCATCAAAATGACTCCATAAGAATTAGTGTAGAATGCTGCCAGTGCTATAACTAGAACTAACTAATTCAATGTAATACGTAGAATATGAAAGTAGTTGTACAAGTTGTACACTTAAGTATATCTGAAACAACAAATATATGGCAAAATAATAATAAAAATATATATATAAGGTAATGTCTTTTTCTGATTGGATAAAAGCATGACACAACATCTTTTATCTTTCTTCTATATCTTTATAAACCAGATCATAACACAATAACCACTGTCATTAAATATATAGTTATAATAAGGAAGTCAACAGTAAGGCCGTTGGTCCTGGACCCTGAGTGAGCGACGCGCAGCACTTCTACTGTTATGAATGCAGGATTGTTTGGCTTTAGTATTTTCAGTGTGCTATCTAAATAAAGCCACATTTTCTTTTGTTCCTTCTAAAAGCTTGCTTGCACAGTCTTCTATAATGGGTTATGATGATCAATTCTAATAACAACCACACATGTAGCATAAGTATAACTCACCAATGCTCTTCACTGTGTGCATTCAAAATCTGGTGGAAAAGCAGTATAGGTTCTCTATTCAAGACTCACTACTGATAAATAATGGCTAACGATTTCTCAAACATTGTTGACTTTGCTCAATAAAAAAATTCATATTTTGCTTCAGTTTTTTGACCCAGGACTATATGACCAGGTGTGTCGACCAGATCTACATCATCCATCTCACTTGAATTATTCATGTACAGGATCAATGTGAGTGAACTCCTGCCGAATAAGGATGCACATCATGTTCTTGAACCAGTCATTTGGTTACCGTATAAACTCTTTACTACTGGAGTTTAATTCTACCTCTAGGATATCTTGAGTGAAGACCGTTCTATCAAAGGCTCCTTGGGAGCTTCATCTGTTTGCTATAATGCTAATACTATGTTACTTTAAACATCTGGCGAACACATCAGACAAAAAGCCCTTTTTGATGCTGAAATACAATGAAGACATTCTTGCTTAGCTTTTCTAGTAAACTAACAAAATCTTGGAAAACAGCTTGAGTCACCAGATGGGAAAGGCAAACGTGGAAGTGACTGGTAAACATCCTTGGGAGGAAATGACAATTAACCTCCGCTGTGCTTTTATGCTTGTAGATAGTGATGGTAATTTAGCTTCACCCTGGGTTCCCACTCCTGAAATCAAGTCTTGCAGAAGAGGGCATTTGTGTTCTTGAGCTCCCCACCTCTCTGTGAGGAGTTGTATTGACAAATCTGTGAAAACTTCATTTACCAAACACGCTGACTCAATCAATCTGGCTTCCAAAACATGACACAGAACACTGAGTTTCCATTGAACACTGTGATAAGATTGGCTAAAAATCGAACATTTGGGAAAACATCATTCAAGAAATGTTTTCAAGATGGTTACAAGCCCAAAGCCGATGTTTACTAGCCCAAAACTCACAACGTCCTCATTGAATGGCTGATTGGCTATAGAAAGTTTGTGCTCATCAGTGTTGCTTGGGTCCTCCACTGGGCAAGAGTTTGTGTTTCTGGAAGCAATTACAAATACACAACAATAAAAAATAACTAAAAACTTTTTGTATTCTAAGGATTATGCCTTGTACACAAACACAAACACACATGCACAT
>SRMA01026644.1:855973-1048080 GCA_007224835.1 Danionella cerebrum | reverse complement strand
TGTCTTGTTTAGGTTTCGGTTCACATAGATTCCTGTCTTGTCTAGGTTTCGGTTCTCTTTGATCCCTGTCTTGTCTAGGTTTCGGTTCACATAGATTCCTGTCTTGTCTAGGTTTCGGTTCTCTTTAATCCTTGTCTAGGTTTCGGTTCACTTAGATTCCTGTCTTGTCTAGGTTTCGGTTCACATAGATTCCTGTCTTGTCTAGGTTTCGGTTCTCTTTAATCCTTGTCTAGTTTTTGGTTCTCTTTGATCCTTGTCTTGTCTAGGCTTCGGTTCTGTTTGGTCCTTGTCTTGTCTAGGTTTCGGTTCTCTTTAATCCTTGTCTAGGTTTCGGTTCTCTTTGATCCCTGTCTTGTCTAGGTTTCGGTTCTCTTTGATCCCTGTCTTGTCTAGGTTTCGGTTCTCTTTAATCCTTGTCTAGTTTTTGGTTCTCTTTGATCCTTGTCTTGTCTAGGCTTCGGTTCTGTTTGGTCCTTGTCTTGTCTAGGTTTCGGTTCTCTTTAATCCTTGTCTAGGTTTTGGTTCTCTTTGGTCCTTGTCTTGTCTAGGTTTCAGTTCTCTTTAATCCTTGTCTAGGTTTCAGTTCTCTTTGATCCCTGTCTTGTCTAGGTTTCGGTTCACATAGATTCCTGTCTTGTCTAGGTTTCGGTTCTCTTTAATCCTTGTCTAGGTTTCGGTTCACTTTGATTCCTGTCTTGTCTAGGTTTCAGTTCACATAGATTCCTGTCTTGTCTAGGTTTCGGTTCTCTTTAATCCTTGTCTAGGTTTCGGTTCACTTTGATTCCTGTCTTGTCTAGGTTTCAGTTCACATAGATTCCTGTCTTATCTAGGCTTCAATTCTTTTTGTGGTCCTTGTCTTGTCTAGGTTTTGGTTCTCTTTGATCCCTGTTTTGGGAAACCTTGTATAGGTTTCTTTGACTTTTATCATAACCTCACCTTTCTTTGAACCATGTCTTGTTTTGGTTGATATTCTCTTCGATCCTTATCTTTTCTTGACCTCAACTTTCTCTGATCCCTGTCATGGTTTTGGTTCTCTTAACTTAGGGCTTCCGTGCCTTTTATTCTTGTTGTCGTTCTTGTTTCAGTGCTTTCACCTTCAACCTCTTAGAACAAATACTTATATACTTCAAATTATTATACAACCGTAACTTTTGCGGAGCTTATTGTTGAATAATGCATTCAAGTGAAAGGTAGTTGATTTAGGAGTGTATAATCAACTGCCACTAATGCACCCTGCTAAACATTAAAGACTTTAAGCTTTTAACAAACAGTGCTGTGTACTCCACGGATGCAGATCCTTCTTCCAAATGCACGTATAACCTTGTTTGACAGGTTCCGTATTCTCAAAATGAATGTTTAACAGTTGTACGAACACAGTAACAAAAGTTTGACCCCATTGGGAAAATGATATTTACTCTAAAAAGATGTTAAACTGAAACGCTAAAAAATCTATGTATAAGATGATAGCCCTATATGTCAGTTTTTTTCAGACAGAAATATTCAACAACCTTCAAAAGACATTTATTAAGAGTTGATTTTTTTGTATATTTTGATTAGACTTTATTAGTTATTTTTTACACAATACTTGTATTGTATATATTTTTAAAATAATGTTCCAATATATGCAAGTCTGTGAAATTGTAAAATTAGGCCAACCCCCTGAAATCAGGATGAAAGCATCAAATATTTTGCTAAAAAAATAAATAATACAATGACTATGGATAAAAAAAGGATAACAATTGTGGTATAACTCAAATTATATTAAAGCACAAGTTTTTGTCAGCTAACAGAAACAGTTGGCAAAATAATATAACTTAAATTAATATAAAGTTAAATTATTTTAATTAACTCTGTCTTCCTGTATCATCACTGATAATTAAAAAAGATACCTATATATTCTCATTAATACCTCAACTCCACTGAGCTTTTTTTAGATCATTTGGTTCTGTCTATTTGCCTTTTACAATTAACTAAAATGTAAAAGAAAAGTAAAGAGCATGCAATATCCTCAGTGTGAAGCTCACCTGCTCTGGGGCTGAATCATCAGAGCTGTGGCTTTCTGGAGCTCTGATCTCAGAGAAGAACTGTCCGATGACTGAAGAGCAACTGCGGACACTCCTCTCCTCCAGAGCAAACAACAGACTACTTGAGACTCAAAGAACCAGATCTCACCCTTCATAACTATTACGATCTGCAAAATGGGGCAACTTAAGCCCTGTCTTTCCATCGTGTGTTAAAGAAATAACCAGACTGCTGATAAAATATGGGATAGAAGAAAAGTATTAGGCAGCTCTTTAAATGTGTAATAATTATTTTAACAATAAGTATGTTTTTTTCTTTTCTGTGCAATAATTTTACAGCCATTTTATTAGGTATGCCTGTCCAGCTGCATGTAGATATGGTCCAGATGATCTGCTGCAGTTCAAACCGATAATCAGAATGGGGAAGAAGGTGATTTTGAGTCTGAATATTTCAGAAACTGCTGATCTACTGGGATTTTCACATACAGCCATCTCTAGGGTTTACAGAGAATGATCCGAAAAACAGAAAATATCCAGTGAGTGGCAGTTCTGTGGGAGCAAATGCTTTGTTGATGCCAGAGGTCAGAGGAGAATTGACTGGTTTGAGCTGACTGGTTCGAACTCAAATAACTACTCAGGAAAAGCATCGCTGAAAGCAGAAATTTTATTGCACAAAACAACCACACATATTTGGTAAGAATACAACTCTAGAGCACCCAAGAAATCTCTGAAAAGTCTATTTTGTTTAATATTATTAATAAACATTAACCCACAGTAAAGCCATAATGTATTAATTGTAATCATGACGATAGGCGTCCTTTTATAAAAAGAGAAATTATTAGTAAAAAGCAAACCTATAGAAGTAGTTTTTGGTCTTTTGCAAGCGTTGGCTGATAAATTCACGTTGTAACTTTCGTGAGAACTTGTTGGTAGGGTGTTTAGCCACTGGATGGCAGCAGAGAGCTTGTTTTGTTTCATACGGTGAAAAAAATTTTTTGATTTTAGCCAGAAATTTAATTTAGGGGGTTTCGCCTCTATAGGCTTCACTAAAACAAAATGGCAGAAAGCTTATATTTTAAAAATAGATTGTTTTTTAACATATATTTGACAATATTCATATCCAACCACTTCTGAAAAGTGGAAAAAAATGAATGTAATGTAACGTAAAATACGAACAAAAAAAAATGTAAAACGAAAACCTTTATTTTGAAAAGTTGCATTTCCGGTTGCATCATAGCGGCCAGAAAAGCGAATACAGGTGAACGGCCAATGGGTGAACTCGATTCTCATCAGGTAAAGATGTAATTAAAGTTGATTAAGAGTCAGGTCCCCAGCAAACACTCGTCTATCCAACGTCTTGTTGCCAGAACCAGTGTGTTTGGATGTCTTTGGCTCGGTGGACGTTTGCTGGGTGAGAAATCTAAAATCTTTCATATTAAAAAAAGTTCTTGAAGTTACTAGATGGAAAGGTACTAGACGACTTCTGATTCAAATGATCCACAACGTTCATCTACAAAAGCCAAACGTGGTGCGCCAAGGCCGTCTCATTTCGCCAAAACTCGAAGGGTCCTTAAAATGCACCCTTGAAATAGGATGCATTGCGTCTATCCCTTGTGGCCTCAGCAGACGAAGGAGGGTATAAAACATCTGAAAACAGAATGAAGATACGACATACTGAAAATAAAGCAACAAAAGAACTTAGTGACCTTACAAATTTATCAGACACAAAACATAAATATAAAAGAATCACTTACAGAAAAATATTAATAATAATTATAAATTTTTAATTAATATTTCGATCATTCAATTCTTGATCTAAGTTACTGATCCAGCTGGTGGTGCTAAAGCACCATAAAGCAAGCTGCCAAAAAAAACAGAAGAAGAGGCTAGACCAAGAGTTTTTGCAGCCTTCGGAGGATCCTCCCAAGCCGCGCCCTTGGAGGCTGGGTAGGAAGCACCCTCCGGAGGCTTTCAGAATCTGGATTGGGACACCACTATCATTTTGCAATATTACTTTTGTTTCTGAATTAAAAGTTGACCACTGTTTGTCATGGTTGTTTCACATGGTGTGGTGTAGCTCCATGAGCCTTTAACTGCATTCTTTTTAATCATTATCTTTTGATGGATCATCTCTGGTAATCGATTGCCCATGATCCGCCTCGATCTAAACGCACTGGAATGGATGCTGCTGCTCCATTTCAGCTGAAGCCAGTGCTGGAGGCTGTCATGTGGACACCTACCATATGACAAGCAATTTAGCGGAGTTAAACTCACATCCTGGCCAGCTCTGCACCCAACAGGAGCATGGCAGTAAGGGGGGGGGTAGCTCAGAAAAGCTCGAGCCCTACTGATAAAGAGGCATGCATCCCTGTCTTTCCTCCGATAAGACCCGGAAAAGCTGATTATACCATCCCTGGCCTCTCTCTCCCTGACTCTCTCTCCTTCTCCTTCCATTGTGGTCGGAGGACAAGGTCTGTTATTTTTAGAGATGTGCGTCCATGTTATCTGACTTGTTCTTTTCAACGCCTCTGAAGAGTGGGCCGCCATTGTAGCTGTGTGACCTTTCTCGTTACCTCTCAGTGGCTCCTTATTTGACTTGAACGACAGTTGCGTTTCCTCTTTTGATTGCCGTTGCAGTACATTTGAGCAGAATGCAGACACGGAGTCGTTTGCAGGGATTTGAGTTGGAGAGGCGAAGTGTGTTTGCTGTTGAACGTGGAGAGGCCAGAGAGATGACCAAGGACAATCTATTACTCGTTAAGTGGAAGCAAACATGGGTCTCCTTCACTTTTCCAATGCAGTCTTGCCATGCAAGGCTATGCGCTCTTACCTCTCTATGTCAAGCAATTTGTGCCATTCTCCTCACTAAGCAGAGCACTTTCAAAGTGTCAATCAATGAGGACACCAGGACTCCAGACTTGTTTGAAGTTAATTCAAAATCATTGCCTACGTACAAGCTATTAGTACAAAAATGAACATTTATGGAACTCATCGTTTTCTCAAAGAGCTTTCTTTTTGTACAGGGCAAAAGATGTAAAAAAAAAAAATAAAAATACCAGTTCTTTCGGTGCAGGTTTAGAAAATAGGAAATAATAAATGTATTTTTAAATGTTCCTTCCAATTTAAATATTAAGAGGAGGTAATGACACTCTTAAAAAAAAGTTCAACAGCAGTTCTTGGCTGGTTCCTTGTTCCCTTTAGCTCTTTATCTTGACGTGGAAAGAAACTTTCAAAACCTCACCTAGATGCAGCAGGGTTTGGCTGTTCCTCACCTAAGTCTCCTACACAGCTGGGTTTCAGCCTTCTGTGCCATTTCACGATTAGCAGCTCTTTGGTTTAATTGGGAGATTATATTTGACTAAAGTCTTGGACTTTGTGCGAAATATTGCGACACCAAATTTTGATGTTGGATTTTTCTTTTGTTTATTTTTGAAACAAAATTTTCGCACCTGCCTTTTGCACACTACTGCAGAGTGAAATTCTTTTAGTCCGACTGGAACATTTTACATCCACAAACTAAATTTTCTTGTTAAGAAACCCAACATTATTGACTTAATTATGAACAAAGTGTTTTATACTTTTTCTCTTTGTACAGGGAAAAAATACATTTATTTTTAAATGTGCGTTCCAATTTAAGTACTTTCCCTCTTAAAAAAAGTCTACAGCAGTTCTTTGTTAGTTTGACGGTGCTATATAGCACTTTTTGTTGCTTTAAAGAACCCTTTAAGCTTTTTTTTTGGTTCTTCACTCGGTCTGTGGTTGTTGAGGTACTGTTATAACACTGTTTTAACATAAAGAAACAGTTATGGCCATTTTAGAGGTTCTAAAGTAGTTCTTTGTTGTTTTTAATGTGCTGTATACAGTTGTTGGTCATATATATTGTAACAAACCACCAAAGCATGGAATGGTGTCTAGACAAGGACTCTATAATTGACCATAGTCAGAGAGTTGAGCCCCTCACACTTCGAGCATCAGCCGTGTTCAGTAAACCAACATGCTTTACAGACAGAGTGACTGGAGTCTGGAGCACCAGGAGAACCTGTCGCAGAAATGGTTAGAACTGCTTTCCTCACACAATAACACGGATAAATATTGAACTAACAATTTCTAAACAGATTGATAAACAGCAAAGTTATTAAACATTTAAGAGCCACTGTGGAAACAACGCCAGTCTCTACAATATCATGCCAAAGTTGATTTAAATGGCACCAATGAAGGTTCCCCTATAAATACATGCCAAAGAACCAGATTTGGTTCTGTATAGAACCTTTTTTAGAGTGTGTGCTTGTCTGATGAAGCAGATGTTGTGTGAACCACTGACTTCCTGAGAAAAAGGGGTCAGACATTAAGGTGGAATTCAAAATGACGTGCTGTTTTTTTTTGTGTGTGTGTGTGTGTGTGTGTGGGGGGGGGGGGGGGTTGTGTCTTTTCTGCTTGTGTCTGAAATATTCCTCTAGATTTTTAAAAAGTCATTTTGACATCCCTTTCCCCTTCAGTGGCAAAACAATGTATGACTCAGCTTTTTTTTTTTTTAAGATTTCATTTTTGAGGTAATTGCCTTTATTTATATTTATTTGAAAGGACTGAGGGGAGAGACAGGAAGTGATCTAGGAGAGAGATTGGAGTGGGTTGGTAAAGACGACCGGTTTAGGACTTGAACCTGCATTGCTTTGCACAGCCAAATATGTGTCCGACACGCTGCATGGGTTTAATATGGAAAAGTGCAGAACCACAAGTTATTCTGATGGTTACATGCTTAGTCTAAAAAGATTTTTACTCAAATGTTATCCCAGACGACCATTTTTCCAGAAAATGGCATTCCCGACATGTTCCTGACTCCTGCTTGTAAAAAAACGTCTGCCATAAAATGTGTGTGAACGGCCTGCAGCTTGTTATTTTGACAAGGTAAACAAATCTTTAAAATGTACATTACTGTTCAGATGCTGCCTAAAGTGACGTTTTCTTCAGTGAACAAAATGCTGTGAGTAATCTAAAGAGAATCGAAAGCAAACTTTCTGAGCGGCAGCAGTTCCTCTAGCTACACTTGCTCACGGGCTTTGAAAGAACTCTGCTAGAAGGTTTTCCAAACATCTTGGAGAACGAACTACAGATCTTCTGGGATGTCGCATTTTATCTATTCGTGCACTCCCAGACGCACTCTGTTGAGATCAGGCCTTTGTGGGTATCACTTCAAGTTCTTCTTGTTTGTATTACGCTGAAGGTTGTGGTTAATGACTTGGATGTGTGTTTGGGTAATTGTCCTGCTTATAATACACCTCCCTGATGGTAAAGCGTGGAGGAGATGGATCTGCCTTTAATAACTATTACTCCCGTCCAAATGTCCGACTCAAGTTCTTATTTTTTCAGGGGAACTTTGATGCAATGGCTTTTTGTCTCCAACTCTTCCATGAAAACCACTTCATGGATCAAGGTTTTTTTCAGGTCTGAGCTGATGGCAGTGGTCTGAACAGAGACCAACCGCTGTGTCTGTAATTGTCACCATTGCTTGTTTCTTTGTGCTTATTTTAAAAAAAGCACATCTTGAAATCCCAGTCTGCTTTGACATCGAGATGTTTTTGATGCAGTATAACCTTGTGTCTTGCTGCGTGCAATTTTGGCATGGAAAGAAACAGTCTCTCAAAACCTCACCTAGAGGCAGCAGGGTTTGGCTGTTCCTCACCTAAGTCTCCTACACAGCTGGGTTTCAGCCTTCTGTGCCATTTCACGATTAGCAGCTCTTTGGTTTAATTGGGAGATTATATTTGACTACAGTCTTGGACTTTGTGCGAAATATTGCGACACCAAATTTTGATGTTGGATTTTTCTTTTGTTTATTTTTGAAACACAATTTTCGCACCTGTCTTTTGCACACTACTGCAGAGTGAAATTCTTTTAGTCCGACTGGAACATTTTACATCCACAAACTAAATTTTCTTGTTAAGAAACCCAGCATTATTGACTTAATTATGTGTGTTGGTTCATGTCGAAGAATGCTTTTTGGAAAGGTATTATGAACTGATTGAACTCTTATTTTTCATAATCTTCACTGAGTGGACTTTATTATGTGTACCTTTTTCTTCCATTATGTCCGAAATGTAGTATATGTTTAGTTTGTTGCTTATTTTGCCCAAAACTGCAATAATTCCAAACGTTTTGAAAGGTTTTATTTATTTATTTTGCCAAATGTACAAAAACAAGAGCGTATTTCTTCTCCACGAAGAAAAAACAGCTTATAATATTAAAAATAATCCTTAAAGTAAAGAATTGCGCTGCCTTTTAGTTAGAAATTAAAAGTATTGACGCAAAATATATGTGAAATTATAAATAATACTTTGAATCTGAACTCAAGTGCAAGGCAATGATTTTTAAAGGAAACAAACCTTATTCAAAAACATGTTTCTGATCAACAAAATGGACTTTTATAATTGAAAATCACATAATTAATCATCATTAATAGAAATAGAATTAACGCAGAAGGTCCAAGCGCCTGGCTGGTTCCTCCTTCACCAAGCTCGGATGCCGTGCAGCGAGGACACGCCGCTGCTGGGCTGGAAAGGAGTTTGGACATTGTTTATTTCCCCGACCCCGAAGTTCATGTATCCGCCGCCGGCCTGCGTCGGTCCGATGCTGGACAGGTTCGGTGGGTAGTTGCACGAGTAGTTCGTGTTGCCCGGACTCTGGAAGTTGCTAAACGCGGGGTACGAGTTGTACGCGAAATGATTGATCCCCACGTTGTACGAGGCGTTGTACGTGGACGTGTCTCCCAGGCACGGCTTTCCGTCCCGGACCAACACCGGCACCGAGATGCGCCTCGGAGGCGCCAGGCCCACCATCTCTAGCGTCTGGTCCTGCCTCTGCCTCTTGCACTTGTAGCGTCGGTTCTGGAACCAGATCTTGACCTGTGTGGAGGTGAGCTTGAGCACGCTGGCCAAGTGGTCCCTCTCGGGCGCGGAGAGGTACTTCTGCTGCTTGAAGCGGCGCTCCAGCTCGTACACCTGCGCCTGCGAGAAGAGCACCCGAGGCTTCCGCCGCTTCCTCTGCTTGGGCCGCTCCGCTTCATCCAGCTTCAGCTCTTCTGCGGGATCCTCGGAAGAACAGCCCAGCTCTGGATAAAAAAAAACATTTTTAATGGCACGTGACTAAATTTAATGTAATCTAGTTTCACTTTTTGTACCACACTCAAAAAATAGTCTTGGAAGTTCATATAGTTAAAACATGTACTTCAGTTTTTATTTTATTTTTTAAACTATAATAGATTTAATTCACTTATTTTATGTTGTTATTATTGCTCCGGTTCATTTATTTGATCAGATGCAAAATGCCATTTTTCGTTCAGTTTAACTGTACATGAAATTACATTACACGTTTATTTATTTATTTATTTTTACATTTGATCGCAATAAAATGAACCGAATGTTTATTGATAAATTTCCATTAGATTCATTTAAGTAAATTTGAGGGAACATAATTATGCAATTAAATTGCTTAAGTTTTGTTAGGTTTTTTTTGTGTGTGGGTGACATGTTCATTTACGTTTTAGAGAAAAATACAATTTAATGTGAGTAACTTTACACCTTTAAAAACATGAGAATATTGTTAATATTTAGTGTGGGTATTTGTTATATCTCAAAATTATGATGCATTCAGAAGAATGATTGAACGGCCACAATTTAATCATGGACCTGATCAAATAATAAATAAACCGGAAGTGCCTTGAACTAAAACGGTTGTACTGAATTTATTCAAGTTAATGAGATAAAAATTACATTACAAATTAGCCTCATATGAATGAAGTCTATTGAATTGCCCCCCCCCCCCTTGAGCAAATGCAAAAGATGGAATGCCATAGTTCATAAACAAAGTGATTTCCTTAATTGCTTTTAAACCTAAACAGCCACATTGTTTTTTACATAATCGATAATTTTCTACTTACAATAAACCTTTTTTACGTTGCTGCAGCATTGTAAAACTTACTATAAAATGTAAATAACTTCTTACAGTATTTTTATAAAGCATCTCTTCAAAGTCTTTATATGTTTAACAATAAAATGATATAGTTCTCCGAAATGCTTTGTCTTTCATAAAGAGAAAATGTCCACGTTTATATTTCATAATCCTTTAATACATTATAAAAATGCAGCTATAATTCCACAGAATGTCGCGTTCAATATTTACATTAGCCTTTTCCACCCTAAATGAAGTTTCTATAACATTCTTCTATTTACAGTTCTGTTCGATGTACTATTTTCTATTTGGTTTTTGTTTATAAACGGGAGTAAATTGGAAAAAATGTCGAATATTAATTGGGTCAATCCATAAGCCAAACAAAACATTTATTGAATGTTCATATCTGCTTTTAAGCTATAAAATAAATGGAAGCTTTTTAAAACTATAATAAAACATCAATAATCCGAACCAGGAAATAGAATGTTGACCAGAAGTTGGTTTTGTTCTCAAAGTTTTGAGTTGAATTATGTCCATAATTCACTGGAAAGTGCTTTGAACGGATTCATCTTCTGAAAGCTCACCTTTCTTCTCTTTATCTTCAAACGCCTCCTCCGCCTTTGCGTCTTTACCAAAATCCATTTCGAGGAAGTTCTTCGCATAAAAACCCGCTGGAGCGAAGTGAAGAGGGTTGCTTTTGTTGGCTTTGTCCTCCTGGAGGTCTTCGCTGAAGAGCGAGGCTCCGGATGACATGTCCATGAACTGCTCTTGTTTGAAAGTGGCCAGCATGCAACTGTCCAGACGCTGAGACATCTCCAGAGACACCATGTCCTCCTGAGTCTGCTCCAGGTTTAGGATGTCCCGCACTGAGAAAGGAGTGGAAGTCATCTGGCTGGAGAACATTGCTTCGGAACTAGCCACTCTTGGACAGTCCGGCTGGCATAGGGGGGTCTGCACTCTTTAGAGGTCTGTGCTCAGGTTCATCGTTCTAGAGGAGTTTTGGGTGTAGGGCATTATGGACTTGGTTAGCGGACAGGAGGGCGTGGCCTTTTTCGCGCAAAGCAGCATGTGATTGGGTGATATCAAGGGATCCATTATGTTAAAATGAACTCTGAGTCCTCCATACAAGTCCTTGGCTGATAAGTGCTATAAACCAATTATAGTATCTTTAAAAACAACTACAGACCTGGCTGCAAATCTCCCAAAATGCATTGCAAATGTTATAGAAAACTTGATTTTATTGATTCAAACATAAAAACGCTTAAAATGATGGCCATGTTGTTGCCTAAAGTGTTTGTCATTTTGAACCTAACCAGTAGACTGGTCAAAGTGGGTTACCAATCCCAACATTCGTGACATTTAAAGGAAACACGTTTGGCTCAATGTTTGAGGACTGTTAAAATATTTTGGGTAAGTTTAAAGTTGACACTTGTAAATATAAAGTTGAAAGGTTGCGTGATCATTTAGTAAATATGTGATCAATTTTGACAAATCTTTCTATAAAATAAAGCCTTTTTGTGATTAATTATCCCAAATCCTTCTGTCTGAAGCTGAAATCACGCCCTCGTTCTGTTTGTTTGGTTTCCTCTTAATAGCCGAATCCAGAGGAAACTACCTGAAGAGCTTCCTATTGGGACTAGCAGCTATAGTGCCATATTGCTGGAACCTGAAACCTCCAAGGACAAACTCAAATGTCTAGCACTGACAGATTCTGGTGCCACTGGGCTCGTTATCAAGACGCGATAACAGATGACAACAAACCAGAAACCCACCCACCCACAAACCAACCAACCCACCTACACCCAGAGCACATGGCGACGCAGAGGAAAAATCCGACTCGATCTCTTTTCAATAGTCTTTAAGGAATCAATTGATTTACAAGTACCATAGTTTAAATCGAGGATGTAATATACATTTTTAATTGATTTAATAAATATTTGCACCATCAGGATTTTTTGTGAATTGAACATCATTAATATTTCCACACTTTAATGACAACTCAGCCAAGCGCTGGTCAAATACTTGGGAATAATAGTCGTAAAACATTAAATCCTACACTTTTTCAAAACACAGCTGTTTGTTGCCACAATGAGAGAATTTTGTGATTTATTTTGAACACTTTGCTTTGAAACAATTCGTGAATAAATCCCGAGTTCGTAACAAATATGCAACTTTCCTTGAACCCAGGCTCTATGAAATCACAAACAAACGAAATCTTTATAAAACCAAATTTTGCAATAGTGAAAAATGACGAATACAATCTGATAACGAATTAACAAATTTATTTTGCAACCATATTCTTAATACACAAAGAAAATTATGCTAAAACTTGGAAATGTTTGTTATGCCTTCAGTGCACTGTAAAAAAAAACCTAGAAGTTGTGTTCACTTAAATTTTTAAAGCAAACCAGCTGTCTCTGTTAACTGCTAAATTTCCTGCCAGAAGTAAAGTTCTGAACAATAAAGGCAACAAAAAAAGAAATAAAGGCAATAAAAACGAAGAAAAAACTTCACAATTCGCATCTCAAACAACAGGAGTAAAAGCTCTCTCACAAGACACTTTTTCATTTTTAATGTTTCATTCTTTGAGTTTACATACTTTACTGCTGCCCCCAAGAGGCTGGATGATCCACTGGCTCAGTACAAATTGGACGATAGAAGATTGAAAAAGGTTGCCTTGTCTGCTGGACTCACAGATGCAGAATTTGCTATCAACAACATGAAAGCATCGATCCATCCTGCCTTGTATTAAAGGTTCAGGCTGGTGGTGGTGGTGTTATGATGTGGGGGGGGGGGTAACTTCTTGCACACTTTGTGCCCTTTAGTACCAATTGAGCCTTGTGTCAATGCCATAAGCTCCCTGACTGTTGCTGCTGACCATCTCTATCGCTTTATGACCACAGTGTCCCCATCTTCTGATGCTATACTTCCAGCAGGAGAACGCTCCATGTCAATACACCTAAACCATCTCAGACTTGATGCCACGAAGTCAGTTCTGACGCTAAAAGGGGTCCAACCCGGAAGCAATTAAGGTGTACAATGTGACCGGTGAGTTTATGCAGTATGCATCAGTAGCAGTGCAAGCTACCAACATTTTTTAAGGAAATCCAAATTGTATTTAATAATTTAATCTAAATTAGGAACTTGTATACACCCAAAAGTGTACTATTCTCAAATTATTTTGTATCTGCGACTTGTATTTTTTTATGATAAATGTCATCCTTATGTCAGTCTTTGTCTAATTTGTGATCAATAAGCTTTTGGCATCACAGCAGTCGGACGAGTTTCCTCTTTATCGAGTAAAGTTTTGGTCACTGACGCGGATGCGGACTGTGTCGGAAGCCTATGGGGTTTCATCACGAAGATGGGAAGCCCTTATTTAGATAACAAGCATCTCCCCCTCGGCCGAGTCATTTCCTCAGCACCTCTGCCGACAGGAAGCGTTCAAGAACGTTATCCAGAGCTTTATCTTCTCCAAATGCGCCGCTGAAAGACGCAGCTCCAAGCGCAGCCGCTTTCTGGGAGTTTGCGCATCTTCTTCTCTTCGACCGTGTCATAATATTTATCCCAGAAATGCATCAAACGAGACGAATTCTTCTCCTCACGGAACATTAGCAGGTTTCCAGCCCCATCTGTCTCGAGGCTTGTCTCTGTAACCACACCGGAGCGCACGGAGGAGATGTTTCACGTGATATGAAGCAGTTCCCATAAGCTGTGCAGATATTTACATTATTTCACCAATTATTGGAGAGATGGGCGCGGAGGTGACTCGCTCGCGCGATGAAAAGTGCTCGCTCTCATTTGTCAAAGAAACTGAGGCAGAGATTCTCCACAAGACTGTAAACAAGAGGCTCTGGAGCAGACAAGGATCCATTAACTCCACAGCATTAAGCGCTCGAGATAAAATAGCCGATAATACTCTCTGCGCCGTCCCCTCTGCTCAAGCACAAACAAAGACTAATCCAATCTCACAGATTACACCCTGAAAGATTATCTTATTCTCAAGTGTTTGGAGTAACCAATGTGTATAATGTGACTGATCAACAATTGCAAAAAAACACACACACACAAACAAAAAAAACAGGTGCCTGCAGGCGACAAGGCGCTATCGATTGAGCAAATTGAGTCAGATTTCAGCCAATTTAACAAAAAAAAAAAAAGGTTCTGTATAGAACCAAATCTAGTTCTCTGGCTTCAAATCATATAGGGGTCCTTTTAAGTTAACAATCATCTTCAAAGGTGCTATTAAACTTTAAAACTTTTAAGGTTCTTTAAAGCGAAAAAGTGATGTGTTGTGCCTTCGAACCTGCAAAAACAGTGAGGAACCACTGAAGATCTAAAGAGTTCTTTAACGCAGAAAAGTTCTATATAGCACCTTCAATCTGCAAAGAATTGCCGAGGAACCTGTGAGAACCTTAAGGGGAGCTTTAAAGAGGAAAAGTTATTGTAGCACCTTAAATTCTGGCAGGAACCACATTTTGCCACTAACAAAATGTGTCTACGGAAAGTAGATTATATTGCAAACAACACCCCAGAATTTTAGCAGCATTATTAAAAAAGAAAAAGGGAAGTATCACATGATATATATTTAACTCTGTCCATTTTTTTCCGATTACCATATTACATCCTCATTTGAGGCCAGCTGTGTTTGATTGGACTTGATTAGGAAAGCCACATGCCTGTCTATATAAGACCTTACAGCTCACAATGCTCAGAGCAAAATTATGAGGCCAAAGGAACTGCCAACATAATTGTATAGCTATAGGTACAATCTGGCCAAGGTTAAAGGTTCCTAAGAGCACAGTCTATCCTTACACGGAACATGACCAGAACCTTATTAGATCTGCCTGTCCCGTGAAAAATTACATTGATTCTGTTGTCAGTGCAAGACATATAGGATCCCATATAGAGAACTCCCATAAGGAGGAATAAAATTCTCTGATTGATTTTTGTTAGTACTTCTATACGGCGTGTGCGTGTGTGTGGAGAAAACTATATGCATTCCTCATCACCTGTTCAATACAATCCCGACAGTGAAGCAGGGGGATGGCAGTGTCATGCTGTGGGGGCTGCAGGGAGAGGACTACTGGTGATTGAGGCAAAGATTAATGCAGCCAAGAACAGGAATACCCTGTATGAAAACCTTCCACAGAGTGCTCAGGACCTCAGATTGGGCTGAAACTTTGCCTTCCAACACGTCAGAGTGCGATTAGCGAATAGATAATGGTCTACAACTGTTCTGTCCACCGTTGCTGCATCAAGCTCCTAATAATAACAGTAACTCTTGCTGGCAGACATTTTTACCAGTTTTTAAAGGGATTTTTTTAAACAGCGTTAGCTTCCATGTATTATTAAGGAAGTAAATCATTACAGTGCGTTTGAAGCAGTGGCTGCTGTCGTCGCATCATTTGTCATGTCTGTGTTCTGGGCAGCAACAGTCCCAGTGTGATGAGCTCGTGTTCAGGCCTCTGGCTGCTGATCACTGGGCGCAGGGGGAACATGAAGCGTGATTGCTCCCTCTGGGACTCCGATGACCTGCTGAGCTTGGGATGCCTTGGAATAGTTTTGACTACTCGCTCATATTGAAACATGTTCATATGCTCACATTTCAAAAAGAGTTTGTCACCAAATTAATCATGATTTTTGCAGCTGGTGGCCATCTGTGAGGTCCGCTTCGAAATGTACCGGTACTTGTTTTTTACTTTTTTTTTTACTTAAAGGTGAAAAACAAATTAAAAATAGCCTGTGTACATGTCATTTTACATCAGTCACCTGGGGGCTTTTTCCGATACAAAAGAAATATAACGCTGGGGTTATTGTTACAGTTCAAGTGTAGAGGTTTTGCCCCCTGGTGGCTGCTTTCGGTAAAGCAGGTTAATGCAGATCAGATCTGCAAAGAAGCTTGACGTTAAGGTTTAAAAATGTAACAGCAAATTACTAAAATAACAAAATCTAACAAAATATATCATTTGATTACTAAATAACAACGAAGAAAATAAATCGTATGATTATAGATGCAAACGCAAATGGTACAATGCTTTAAAATATAGCAATCGATTCGTAAAGGCCCAGTTTGAGTACCGGTATATCGTGCACCATTGTCTTTTTTGATTGTCCTTAATGATTTTTTAAATAGTTCTATAGTGTATTTTATTTGTTTTATGCAGTTACAAATCATTGTAATTTCTTTAATATGTGTTACATGTTTATATACTGTTTCTCCTGTGTTAAAGTGCTATACAAATAAAGCTGACTCAACAACTTAAGGGGTGCTAAAGTTTCAGGATACTAGCATAAAGGGTTTGAAAGGACCATGGAATTTTACCGTTTTCTTTTAGAATTGAATAATAAAATATTTAGTTTACAATGACCAACAGCAGCAACAAAACAAACAACAATTTTGTTTTATATATATATATATATATATATAGAAATTTTGCCAAATTAACAAATTTGACATAATTGTGTTTTTCTCATCTGATGTCTGTCTCTTTTTATTCTACTTCTACTCATTCCCTTCACTGCATTTCCAAACTTATGCATAAATACCTATTTTGATAAACCCAAGATATTAATAAATAAACTAATAAAAAAACTACATTTTTTCTTATGAAAGTAGGTGTGCTTTAGGTGAAGGTTTTGTACTTTTAAATTGTGGATAAATGAATATATTTTAAATTGTCGACTCAAAAATTGTCATTACATTATTTTTCAACAAATTAGAATTTTAACACAATAATTAAAAAGTGAATTTTAACTTACATTTGCTTAAAAATATGAATTTGAAGCAAAACATCATGGCTTACATCACGTTTTCCTTTTTCCTTGTAGAAAGTGTTAAACGTGGCTTAAAATATTGACAAATAAAAAAAAACTGCAAATTGAATATTTGAAACTATATTCGAAAATAAAATGCATACTGTAAATAGAAGAAATATGAGATGAATCAGTTAACAATTGTATTTTTATTACTAAATCCATCCATCCACCAACCAACACAATGAATCCACAATCAGCCTCACAAATTTAGGGCCGGTGCACAGTGTAGTTTTTTCCCTGCAAGCATGAGCATGGTGATATAAACGAGTGTGGTGTAATGTATCTGTGTTTCCGAATGTATCTGTGCCTGATAAACGTGAGATGAATCGTTATTACGACTAAGTTCTAGTGTAAGTTTTATGATTTAATTTGCCTCTTTCTTTCAATAATGTTAAAAGTTTTTTTTTTTGACCATCAAGCTGCGAAAGCTTTTGAGGTGTGAGGGCCCTTTGATCACTGCTTGCAGCTTTATTATTATTATTATTATTATTATTATTATTATTATTATTCCAATTTTAAGTTTCTTTTACGTCTGTTTCTTTTACGTAAGTTTGTATTCATTTTGACTGATGGAAGCTGCTGGAATATTGATTGTTGTTACTGTTATACACAGGACCTGCCGCTAGAGGTCAGTAACGTAGCACGTGGTGCTTTTCGCAGCCTGGTCACTTTCTACGGAGACCCTGGAGATCGAGTTAGCTTGTCTCGGGTGTAAAACCTTTTTCCTTTTCTAAAAGGTTTAAAAGATGCTTTACCTTAGCACAGGCTGAAGCATATAGAACCATATTTGAGCTTTATCATCTCGTTTATGAACTCACGTGCTCAAATCACGAGAAACTCCTGGCGTAGCCTTCAGTTTGATTCTTGTAAAGTAAGTATCGCCCGTTTTATAAACTTCTTGTGGTATGTCATTCAATGTAAAATATGTTTTCTTTTGGTTAAAGGAAACATATAGATTGTACATGAAATGTTTTGTATTGTTTTTAAAAAATAATTTTGGTATATTATTGAATAAGTAGGACCCCAAATCTTTTGAGACTGACAGAAATTGATTATTACCACTTGATAACTGCAGGCCTTAAGAAAATAATACTTGTTTTTCAGATGCTTGGAAAATAATTCAGGTTTGAAAAGGTCATAGACAAATTAATGTTTTTAAAATTGTAAATACAGGTTGTGGTGGTAAAACTTCACTTAGAGGGCTAAAGTATACACCACTAAATGTATGGCCGAACAATAGGATTGATATATAATGACAAATTTTGTTGAGCATGTGCGAACTGTAGCCTCAGTTTCGCTTTGGTGTAGCCCATCCTCTTCCAGCTTTGCTTGTGTGTTCAGAGATGCTCTTAACCAGTGGTTACTTGAGTTATTGTAGCCCTTCTATCAACATCGAACCACTCTGGCCATTCTCCAGGCATTTGCTCCAACAGAACTGCCTCTAACTGGATATTTTCTTTTTTTTGGACCATATTCTATACATCCTAGAGATGCTTGAGCATTTCAGATAACCAGCCCAAGTCACTTAAATCATCTTTCTTCCTCATTCTTGCCCATGTCTACATGCTGCCGTGTGATTGGCTGATTAGAAATTTGTGTTTGGCAGGTGTACCTAATAAAATGGCCGGTGATCTGTACCGCCTCTGATTCAATCTCGTGGTTAAGAAAAACCTGTTTTTTTAGATGCATCACCATGAGCATGATTCTGGCCAGATGAGCCACACATCGAACTCGGCAAACGAACGCGTGCTCCAACTCCGAGAGACTCCACTGTGCCGAGAGTAATGCTGGCCTGCATACATTAGGTGCAGAGGCCAGGCTGCTTGCTCCTCCACCACAGCCACCGGGGCCTCATAAAACCCGTTTATAGATCTTCAGGCCTTTGACAGGAGAGGCTGAGCCAGAGCGTAGGGGAGCTTGTTTACGGTGCAGTGGTCTCATTCCAGAAAGAACGTTTCCCCCTCTTCTGAGATGAGCTGAGTGTTTCTTCTGGAGGTGTCCGTATGGTGCCCAGCTCAGCCTGGCGCCAACCCCATGCCACACGCCTTGACAGCTTTATGTGCCAGTCAAGATGAATACTCTTCAGATTATGGGCACTGGCTCCAGGCATCACTGACTCCACCAAGATCAATGTGCTTTTTTCCCTCTCCAAGAAAGCAGATTCCTAGAAACTCAAAAGCTGTTTGGGTTGCCTTTCAACAATCCAGCTCGCAGTGGATGTAGGGCTGCAGTCTCAGGAGCTTCCATTTCTAATTAGAACACCAGATTTGCATTTCAATTTAGGTAAGTAAGAACAATTTTGGGGGATTATGAATTTACAGGTCCTTCTAAAAAAATTAGCATATTGTAATAAAGTTCATTATTTTCTATAATGTACTGATAAACATTCGATTTTCACATTTTTCAGATTCATTTACACACAACTGAAGTAGTTCGAGCCTTTTATTGTTTTAATATTGATGATTTTGGCACACAGCTCATGAAACCCCCCCCCCCCCCCCCAAAAAAATAGCATATTTCATCCGACCAATAAAAGAAAAGTGTTTTTAATACAAAAAAAAGTCAACCTTTAAATAATTCAGTTTAGTTATGCACAGAATACTTGGTCGGGAATTCTTCAGCAGAAATGACTGCTTCAGTGCGGCGTGGCATGGAGGCAATCAGCCCGTGACACTGCTGAGGTGTTCTGGAGGCCCAGGATTTCTCTTTCTCTTCACAATATCCCACAGATTCTCTATGGGGTTCAGGTCAGGAGAGTTAACCACCAGTAATACCATGGACAGTAAACCATTTACCAGTGGTTTTGGCCAGGTCCTATTTATGAGGAATGAAAGCACATTTTTACTTTACACACCATACCAATGACAACAGTATAATGGATTGCCGTTGCACCAAACGTTCCATGTGACTAAAATTCATTCCCAAGGGTGAAACCAGAGGTGTATAACATTTTCGTGACATGTTAACTTGAATTCCACAGTGAATTCAAATATTGTTGGTTGGATTAAGAACTTTAATCTTCAGGCTGATGAATAGCAGAACCATACAGGCCAACGCTTATTCTTAAACCAGCAGCCTCTGTGCCAAACATTCATGTGGCAAGGACCCAAAACAATTCTTTTCATAGCTATAGTAAACAATAATTCCTGCTTTTCAATGTCAGTTATACCCTGAGCTTCTTGTGTGGACTTAACCCAGATCCTGGCTTGAAGGCGCAGACTCCATCTCCAGCTTCTGCCTCTTCTCAGCGGTCTGCCTTTGCTCTCAGTGAAAAACGGCTATTTTTTTACTTGGACACCGATCTGGCTGCCTGTGGACTTGGCCAGAATTCAGACAGGCCTGCTTTCCATGAGTCTCTGTGTGCTGAAGTTATTTCTATTTTTCAACTAATCTGTTTGGGCGGACTCCAGAAATGAGCGATCGTATCAGGGCTGAGTCAGCGCGTTTGGATTCTAGGCACAGATCTTACTATATAACACTGCTTAACCCTTGAGGGGACACTCACTTTTATTTGTAAATAGATCCATTCTCCGAATAAGTTGGAATTTATTCAGCCGTTCTCTGAATTTCTATCGATCTCTAGCATAACTTAGCATAGATCATTAAAGCCCCACTCCGCTCAAAAATACGTAAAATTATTTGAATCTTGTGATTTTTGAAGAGTTTATGTAGGATCTGCTTTTACACTAGATGTCTTGCTTTTCTTCACATGGTGTTGCTTAAAAGTGCACCAGAGTGCCGTACAATTTGAACCATTACTGTGGTATGGAACAGTTTTGGCGTCCCTGGAAATTTTCATGATTTTCTCACACAACAGAGTGAAATAAAGTTAATTTGATTTAAAGAAAGAGTGCAGGAATCACAGCGCCATACTTTGTAAATTCAGTTTGCACATTCACAGTTTTATTCAGAATCTTTCAGGCATTTTTGTGCAATCCTGTATTCTTTTCTCATGAGCTGTAAATGGCTCGACGTTCCTAGCACCACCCATAGTTCCTAGCTCCACCCACTGACCAATCAAATTTATCGCTAGTACAGCTTATCTCTGCAGAGTGGACACTATTCCCAATTCGGAAGTGGGAACAGCAGAAAAATTGGCGAAAGTGTGTTTTTTTTGCCAGTTAGTGTGGCAAAAGCACGGCCGTGGGAGGAACAGTGGGGTATACAGAGCGTTTTGGCAAGAGGCAAAAAAATACGAAGTGATACGAAGATGTTTTTTATGTTTAATATTGCGTTTAGAAAGTTACTAACGGTGCAGTGCTAGTCTAGATGGATTAAATATTTGTAATAACTGCTTTAAAAATTGCATAGTATGACCCTTTTCATCAAAAATAGCCATGTGTGTTATTTTAGTCACCACAGAATTTTTTTACATGTTTTCTGCGTCCTCCTTTTGCAAAATAACAGCCTCTAAACACTTTCTGTAGCTTCTAGTATAGAAATGTTTTTTGCACCGTTCTTCTTTACAAAACATCTCCAATTCAGTCAGGTTTGGTGGTTTCCAAGCTTGAACAGCCTGCTTTGAATCACACTACAAATGTTCAGTAATATTATGGCCTGAGAGGTTCATTCCAGAACGTTCTTCTTCTTGTTCTTCTGCATCCTGTAGTCATTTTGGAGCAGTGTTTATGGTCATTGGCTTGTTGAAAGATCCAAGCATTGTCCCAGATTGCTGTATATTGTTCTCCAGAATCTGCTGGAATTAACTGGAGAGCATGTGACCCTCAACAAGATTCCCAGTCGCTCAACTGGCCACAGCCCCACAGCATGATGAAATCACCACCAAATTTCACTCTACTGTAGGTTCTTCTTGGAATGCTGTGTTGGTTTTCTGACATGCACAACGTTCCTTGTTTTGCTGAAAAACTATAACTGAAAATACTGCTGGCTTGTCCAAATGTACTTTAGCAGACCTCAAGTGACACCATTTCTCTGGCTTTCTCTGCATCACTAATCCATGCAGCATCTCCTTTACTGTACAGTGACGCCATCTTCTACAAGATAATGTAGGCCTTTGGCGCTGGTCTGTGGGTTGACTGTGACCGCTCTTTCCATCCTGTGCCTCTGCTTCTCTGCGATTTTTCTTGTATTGCCACTTCTAACCTTAACTAGAACTGTGCTTCTAGTCTTCCAGTTCCTCATAATGTTCCTCACAAATGAAACTGAGTGCTTAAATCTTTGAGACAGCATCCCCTAAACCGTGATGTTAAAAAAAATCTGTATTTTCATGTCACTCGAGTCGTCTCGCATCAAGTGGGAGGTAGCTCCTAGTTTTTTGTCCTTTCTTTACAGATCTAATCAAGGTTTCGTTTCAGACACTATTATTGAATCCTATTGTTATAAAACTTCCTTTAAGTGAAATCTTAGTCCGAAGCAGCTCCGTCATTAGAAGGCCAAGTGGATGGGGAATTTCAAACTCTTGTTATAAGGCGTACAGGACAGAGAAATTCTACAGCTCATAGAGGTGAGGACTTATCTTGAGGATCCAATAAGAGGAAGACCCCCTGAGCTGGTGGAAGGCCAAAGCCTCAGTCTTTCCACACCTGGAAGAGGTGATGTTGGGGAGACGGTGGTATCTGTTCCTTCCGAGAGGTCCTCTCCAAAAAAAAAACCAGGAGAGATCAGATCAGTCTGAGACATCTGACTTTTTTTCCATTGACCCCAATATTTCTGTTTGCTTAAGTTTGGTTCTGTTCTGTTCACATTTTGATTCTTTATGCAATGCTTGATTAAAATCAATCTGACACAAAAGAATGCATTAGGAAGTTATGAGGCTTCTCATAAAACACTGCACAAGAACGTGTCTTTCAACACAAAAACCTATTATTTTTGCAAAGTCATAGTAAAATAAAGACCTACAAAAAATAGTAGCCAAAAGAGTTAGAGCCGAACTTCCCATCTCTTGAGCACATTTTCACTTTGATTAGGCTGTACAAAAATCCTGCGTACGCTTTGTATTTGCAGCTTTGTCCATATGCTGTAATTTAGTATGAATTCCACACAAGTCTTTGTACACGAGGCCCCTGGTGTCCAGAAATTTTGGAACGAGGTGCTCAATGTTCTTTCCCTAGTCTCTAAATGCCACTTTCCCAAAGACCCGGTTCTATTATTACTGAATAACGCCAACTTTGAAGGTCAAAAGATTTTAGATTGCTGCTACAAAAAAAAAATCTCAGTCCAAAGATGGAAATCTCTGTTGATCACTGGTTACGTTCAGTACTTGAGATATTCTTGAACGGTCATTTGCGTGAGCTAATCATGCTAAAACCAACTCTCTGTGAAAGTGGAAGAACTGCATCAGATTAGTGAACTCTTAGCTGATGTTTAATGTGGTTTGTAAAATATTCCCTCTTCTGTTTACTTATCATTTTTAGCAAATACCAGCGTGCGTGCGTGTGTGTCTGTCTAAGTAATATTGGTTTACTCCACACCACAACCACAAGTGTGGATTAGGCTTTTATTTGGTTCGATTTTAATTATAATCTTGTAATATAATGTTTACAAAATTTTGAGTGGAAAAACATCTTTATTAAAAATGCTGTTTTGATTTTTTTTTTTCTGCCAGATGTCATATTTGAGCGCTTTAGGAACCTCTCAAAGTTAATGCAGTCTCAATGATATTTCTGTTTAAAACTGAAACAATTAAATGAATAGCACTATAATTAAATTAACTCTTCACGGATAAAATGTGTTCTGTAAAAATTGTGGCTTTTAAAGAATAAACATGTTTGATGTCTGGAATAAATTCAGAATATAAACATAAAATCCACTTGTCTACAAGAGCTTTTGGCTCATTAACATATTTAAATATATTCGAATGAGTTGTGCTTTTGCATGTGCGCTTGTTTCTCTCTTTTTTTAAAGATTTATTTTTTCCATCCAGTCGCCCTTTATGGATCCGAATGTTGATCCATTGCAGGTCTAATTATATTTGTATTCAAAAACTAAACATTTTTTTTTAACTAATGCTTGAATGAATTACTTTTTAGCATTTAAAAGGAACATTCTGGCATTTAAAAGGTAAAAAAAAAGTTTGAGATCTAGTTTAAATGAACTTTAATAAAAAAAAAAAAGATTCATTTTTGCAGCATTTTTTTTGCCATTTTCTGGCTTTAGACGCATGTGTGTGAATTCTCCAATGTGATATCAATATTTGATCCATTGCAGGTGTAATAATTTTTGTATTTGAATAATTTCGCTTTTGCGAAACATTTAATAATAACAATGTATTCCGCTATTTAAGGTTTGAGGTCCATAGTTTCAAATCAGTTTATTTTTAGCTTTTTTGTAATTTTGAGACGAAGTAAATGAGTGTAAGTTTCAGGATCTGTTGAGGTGTGTTATGCACTGCTCCACCACTAGAGACTGCAATTTCAAAACAAATTTCTATGCATGTAAAGAAAGCAGCATGTTCTTAACCAGTGATCGTTCATGTAGATGCTACGTAATTACCTTAGGTCACATGACGAGTCCTAACATCATGTCATCAAATTTCTGGTCATCTAAGACGTAAAATATTGATGTAACTATACCTTAAATGCATCTATGCTTTCTGAAGTTGTACATTACTCCCCAACAGTTCCACAGAATCTAGCTTTTACAAACATAAACATCTAATTGGGGTATTAAACCTAAAACAGTATTGTTTACTCATTTCAGCGGGTTTTTAACTAGTTCTGTGGTTTTTACTTTTATTTTTCATATTTAGCGCCATTATATTGTATTTGAGATAGTAAAAGCCCTGAAAAGCACTTTTTTTCATTGATTGTGTTTTTATCTTTTGGCTTTACAGATATATTAGCTGCACAAACTATACTAATATACCACCTTTAATGAGGATATTAACATTTTTTTAATATGTATATTACATTTTGTGATGTGTTTTTTAATATTTAAGATTTTTGTAATGTTCGCATTAGCATGCTAGTCATTTCAGATGCTTTCATAGCATTTTAAAAGTGTGTTTTAACAACACTTTGTTTATTCAAACGCATAGCTGTTTCTCTAAGTATGTATATTTTCTAATGGCAAATACTTAAATAGTGTAAATTATTTTTAAATCCGGAATTGTTTTCTTCTGGCATTGCTGCAGCGGAAGTGCTGAACCATGATTACTGTAACTGATCATTAGACACAGTTTGTTTTAAAAGTGACATGGAAGCAGTAACAGCACAGTATAGGATTGCAGTTTTGCAGGCTCAGATGAGGATATACGAATCAGCATAAGAAAAGATTAAGTTTGCACACCTCAAACTAACCTTGACCCTGTTGCCTCGAAAATACTGCACATCTATCGTTGTATGGTATTACAGGAAAGCAAACGTGTTACTGCTAAGCTAGCAGTAATGCCACTGTAAACATCAGAATCACACTTTTTTACTGTTGTGTGAAGCAGCTGTCTCCATTTTACCACAGGGGGTCACTCTTGCTTAAATGTCGTACATTCTCATGCTCATCTTCTCGCCCTTATCCGGGGCCGGGTCGCGGGGGCAGTAGTCTAAGCAGGGATGCCCAGACTTCCCTCTCCACAGACACTTCCTCCAGCTCCTCGGGAGGGATCCAGAAGCGTTCCCAGGCCAACCGGGAGACATAGTCTCTCCAGCATGTCCAGGCTCTCCTCCTGGCGGGACATGCTCAGAACTCCTCCCCCGGTAGGCATCCATAACATATGCCTGAGCCACCTCAGCTGACTCCTCTCAATGCAGAGGAGTAGCGGCTCTACTCCGAGCTCCTCCCGGGAGACGGAGCTCCTCATTCAATCTCTACACAATATCTTTCAGAAAGCAGTCAGTTCTACACTGTGCTTCAAAACTTGTGTAAAACGTCTGTTAGGGTTCCACAGTTTATTTTAAGATCATATTTTCAAGGCACAAAAAGTACATTTGTCTTTTTTTTAACGAACTGTCTTCATATTCCTTCTAAGATGCACAAAATGTGCTAAATGTCCACTCATATCCTGTACAGTTTGTATTTAGTCAAGTATTTAGAATACAAATGACACAGACGTTACTGAAACAAACGTATTTTACATATCTACATTAAGAAACTGGAGCAACGATGTGACTAATACAACAGCAAACATTCTTTTGCACGTTATACATATACCAGAGCTGAATATGAAGGATATAATTAGACAGGTTTATATAAATATAGATAAACATAGATTTATATGTACACATTTTTTATATTCATCTGGTGCATAAAATAAATAAAGTGATTGATATTAAATGTGAAATAGAGACGTATTAGAGACTACAATAAAAGCAATTCTACAAAATGCTCTGGAGTATCAAAAAAGCTGCACCACATTTACCCTGCGAAACATACCCTTGAGAGTGCTGCTGGAATGACTGTGTGGAGATGTATGGGTTGGATTTTGAGATCTGCCGAGTCTGATGAGTCTGGGATCATGGTTTCATGGTCTGCTATTTCACCTTCGAATGTCACTCATCTTTGAGCTTTCCTGTTCGGCAGGGCCGGCATCTAAACTGGCGCGGCGCGGGCCCTGGCTACGGCTCCTCATGTTGGAATTGAACCCAGCCTTGCCAGGTTTGTCCTTGTCTCCTTGGCGAGTGGCCTTGTAGTGCTCGGTGTCAGAATGAGTGGGAAGCGGAAGGCGTCTCGGATGGCCGCCTGATCCAGGAGCACTGGTGATGGATGTGCAGAAGCTCAGGCTGTCGCATAGAGCGCCCCAGTTCTGCTCGCACTGCAGACGCACACTTCGAGTAATGGCTTCCTTCACCTCCTCTCCGCAGCCCAGCAGGATGTTCACCAGCTCTACGTAAGGCCTGGGAAAGCAGGATGATAAAGGTCAGTCAAAGTGTAAACGTGCTGCTCTCTGTTGTTTACTAGGAGTGTAAGGAAACACTCCGCTCACGGCACACAGTAACATTCCCACGATATCCGTCAAAAATAAAAATATTTTCAATGTAAAACGAAAAGTTATCCATAAAGCTAAGAACTCCAGGTTCTACATTGGTATGTATTAGATCCAGCCTCTAGGGGGCAGCAGTAAAGTATCTAAACTCAAAGAATGAAACATTAAAAAGGAAGATGTCTTTATGAGAGACCTCTGTTTGTTATAAGATTCCTCATGTTTCTCAAAAAAAAAAAAAGTTCTCAAACTTGTTTCTCTCACTTTTTCACATAGTCAACAATATTTCCCACAATCCCCCAACGTTTAACGTAAGTAGCGTTGTTTTTTTGCTTATGTCATAGATATTATAAATGAACCTTATCTGACAATCTTTGCTGAAAGGTCATTCGTGCGGGTGGTTATATTTCTGCAACTCTTCGATCAATCCATGACCCTCCCCCCCCTCCCTTGTATTGTTCATTTAGCTAAATAAATTTTCTTTAAGTTATTTTATGTCAAGTCTCCGGCAAACAGCCATGCTAATTAAAGTTCAAAGGTAAAGCTAATGTTAGTTTGCCACCGATGGGTAATCTCCGGCTTTCCCTCTTGAGACCTAACAGTAAGTGACTGAACAGCAGTTCCTCTACCTGCCACTAGAGACTGGCTACATGATTGAGCAGGTTCTCATTCACTCCCATGTTAAAACTGCCAACTTTGAGCTAAAAAACATTATATTTCCACCCCTGGCTCCACTAGTTTTGTTGATGTAGATCTCTAGATATGAACATTCTGAGGCAGGTGAATTTTTAAAAAAAATTTTATTTGTTGGTTTAAGATTTATTACGTCTTAAAGTTTTGCATAATTTAAGGACGTGGTTTCTTGAAAGGCAGATGATTGACAGTTCTTTCAGCCAATCACATCATGGCGTTATCCACTGTTGTCGGTCATTCCAGCAAATTTCATCTGAAGGATTTTGCCACTTGTGTTTTTAGACTTTACTTTTGGTTGTTTTATTCTTCATGTGTGTGTGCTTTTAGAACATCTAGTGTGTGTTTCTACGCCCACGTCCCGCCTCTGAGTATCTTTTGCCCGTTTTCGATTAACAGGAAGTGACGCACTTTCACGACGGCGCTTGCTGGCGACGCCCAGTTTTAGCTTTATTTCACTTTGCCAGAAACCAATGAGTGATGTCACTGACGCTTCGTCCATGTTACAGTCAATGGTTGCCTCTCACGTCTAGCTAGCGAATGCAATGTCCGATCGAGCTCAAATTTGCCAGGCGTGTTAAGAGTCCTTGTCTGAACAAATCCAAATCGCAAACTACAGTGTCGGCAACAATTCCACAATGAGTATCCCTTTACTTAGTTTCTAATCACAATCTACAAAAAGTAAATTGGAATAACATTCCAATATTTGCAGGAAGCCTACTATCTTTGCTCATGTCATGCTTTAACAAATTCCTAGAGATTTTAGATTTTCATCTCCAAACTCCATCAGTCTTATCTTATGCTTATGGAAAGTTAATTTGCGAACCTTTTTAATCTATGTACGCACATCCCCAATTGAAAGTTGACATTTGGCATAATGAGTCAGCTATACCATAACCGTTGGGTCCAAAATTAAACAAATTTTACAGTCCAGGTCGGCACACATCTACAATATACATTCTCAGTTGTAGCGCCACAAGGTGGCCAAAGAAGGAACAAAATTTCATATTGTGACAATTGTGTCAAGAATCTTGACAAGTACTAGTAAACCAGCCCTGTTTCATTTTCCAGCTTTGTGAAGGTCTACAATTTTGTCTCTTGTGTCTTTCGTTTAGTTTTGCCCACTTTTGACTGATTAAGTGGTGCACAGATGTCTTTAGGTGTCTAATAACCTTAAACCAGAGCTGAATAACAATCATGAGCACTGTGTAGCTGGACTTAATAGGTCTTTGAGGGTCCGAATTCTGTCTGATAAGCATTTGCTCAAATACAGTAATTTACAAATTAATTGTTTGAAACAAATCAGACTCTCACAGTGGAAATGCATGCACCTATGCAACTCTTTCATTGTTTTTAAATTTGAGAGCTTGCAAAATCACATGATGAATAAATACAGTGACGATTGGAAGTATATTGAAAACTCTTTTACTTGGAAACTTCAACGCTAGCAATCTTAGCGTTTTCAACCCAAAGAGCACAGTGTAATAATTAGAAAACCGGCATAATTTAAATCAGTGGCTCAGCTGGACCCCAAACGTTGAGCAAAAGTTGACCAACAGGGTTTGGTTTTCCCGACTCAATGGCCTGAGATCCAAATGCTCTTAATGCACAAACTACACCTACGTTCAGTCTTTTTTTGTTAAAATATGTCTTCCTCCACGTTTTCCAAAATAAATTGCTGTCTATCTCACTTGACCACAGTGTTTATTCGTAGGCGACTAAGAAAAGAGCATTTAGGGACTGTTTGCCAAACCTGAGCGTTTGGCCTAGAAAATGTTTAATAACTTCTCTTTAAAATGCTCCATTATGTCCAAAAGCAAACCATACACCACTGCTTACCTGCAGGTTGCGGTCTCAATTTGGGAAAATATGGAACATTGCATTCTGAAAAGTTAATTGTATTTTTTAATATTATTTATATTGAGCATTACGATGAAAGTGCAATAGCTTCTATATAAATCACTCTATTAGCACCAAATTCAGTTCATATGTCATTGTTTCAATGTTATACAAAGTGGTACAAGAGAAAATGGCACAGATTATTGCCAGTACGGGGAAATTAAAGAGGAAGATGAGGATAGATCAAAGAGGTAGGATGAAGGAAGGGAGACCTAGAGATAAAAAGGTGAGCTATTTTTTTTTGCTGTGGAGTATTATTCGGGAGCGATGAATAAATGATGTTTCAATTATGTCTCTTTTTTTCAATTTTGTTTTATAAGCCATTTATTTCTCTCCCTTTGACACTGCTGGAACAGAACCTCCTTGTGGACAATTTAAGCACTGTTTGTTGGGTTTCTTGTGCAGAGCAATCATAAAAAGCAAGCAAAGAGGAGCTAAGTGATGCTAGGGGGTGCCTAAGTCAAATAATAATAGATTAAGTGGTTGCAACTTTCTTCACTGACGGTAATCTCTACTGAGACGTTTAAAACAGAAGAAAGAAAAGGAACACTTCCACAAACAAGTTATCAATCCATTTATTCAGAATGAGTGGCACTTGGACTTGATTTATGGCGGAATTTAATAATATAGTTTTTTTGTATGCTACAGTTTGTATATGGAAATAACGTTTAAATTAAATTTTAAACAAAACAAGATGCCAAGCGTTCGAAAGACTTCTGTATCATTAGCCAATGTGTTTCACATAAATTTCACTCGATTAAAAGATCAAGTAGAAATGACATGTACATTCCCAGCAATGTTTCAGAGTCAACAACAGACAGCCAAAGAGTAGAAGCCAAGAAGAGTAAGGAGATACGGGAAGCTAATAGAGGAGACGTGCTATACCTACCCTTTGGGAAATAAGTCTTGGAAATGTATCATCTCCACCATGACATTGACGTTGTCTTTAGCAGCTGAGCACAGGTTGTGTTTCATGTAGCATTCCCGCTGAAGCTGGAAGACCATCTCCTTTATGGCCAGGCATTTTCGGCTGATGCAGCTGAATTTGTGCCGTAAGCCATGAGCCATGCACTTCAGTGCATCCTTGATGAAGGACTTGCCCTGCGAAAGTAAAAGACAAAGACTAATCAGATCACCAACCTTCTCATATCTCCTGGGAAAATGATTTAAAAGGGACACGTCTCTCGACACACATCTTAAGGCTCTGTTACAAGCTTGCAACCCTCTGCCTCAATTCCACCTGCACCTTCTGAAACGTGAGCCTTGTTGGATATAGTGCCAGGCTGCCAGCTGGGTGAGCCACCCGCGGGGTCGACCTCTCTGGATGGGACACAAACCCTGTGAGGGACTAGGGGGGGGGGTATGTGCTTACCTGGGAGTCAAACTTGCCAGCGTTGTGCAAGAAGTTCATGCAGATTTCCTGGAGGCCCCGAATTTCACAGGAGTTGTTTTCAAAGCACTCGAACACCCCGCAGCCCACATCTCCCGCGCTCACTAAACAGTGCTGGATCTCAGCTGGAGAGCATAGAGAGGGCACTTTAATGGAAGGTTTAATGCTCAATTTTATACTGCAGATGTGTGGCCAGGCTACAACACGTTTGACCTATAGATGTTTACTTATTTGAGTGATGTTTCAGAGCCACCGTAGGCGACTCCAACCCAAACTCTAAAGGTGCTTCCCCCTCAAGCCTTTGCACGTCCTTTGCAGAAGACGTGCGAAAGCAATAAAACCCTCCGGCGTAGCTTGACGTGCCCCTTGTTAAAATTGTACGCACCTAGACGGGGGCTGTAGCGGGCTGTGATTGGTCAGTTTATTAGTACACATGTGGTTGTGTATTCCATAAACACGAGGAAGAAGAATAAACACAACAAACGTCTTCTTTCCTTCCCCAATTGAAGTTCGAGTGACAATAATTGTTTCTGCATATCAATGTACCCTAGCTCAAACACCGCATGCTCAGTTTTAGTCGCGAACAAAACAAAATGTGAGCGAAGAAGTGACGGCATAATAGAAACTACACCGCATTCTTTCAATCGTCAATCATTGCAACGAAGACTGAACCCCAATCCGCACCGATGATGGAATTTTACGGCTTTTAAAATATATATACACCCATGAACAAGGATATCTACGTAAACTGTATTTAGAAAAGAAAAGGTACATCAAATTTGGATATTTGCTCAAGTAAGTGCAGTCGAAAAATCCACTTTTACCAAAAAGGATCACCTCATTATTATCCTTTCTCCCTAGAGCACATTTAACTTTTTTTTTCAACAATAAAATGGTATTTTTCACTTTTGCTTGGTCATTTTGCCACTTCCTGTTCTCTTTCTAATCTATCCAATCACTGAGTGGTTTCATGAATGTGTGAAAGCCAGACAAACAAATGCACAAAATGGTTACATTCTTTCGTATGTTTTACTCTGTAAATGTCACATACTCGCTTTACAAGAGGCAGATCACTTTTAATGTGGGGATGTTTTCTTATTTGTGGAGTGTTTCATGGTGGTTGCTGTACTTTGCATGGTTTAAATTGTACATTTGACGCCATCTTTCCAAACATTCAATTTGGACAGGGACACTCTGATCTATCAGTGATGGTAAGTACAGCAACCACTGTGAAATATTACATGATCAATGGTGATTTAAAATGGCCGCAAGTTCACAGCAAGGAGTATTTGAATTTTACATCTTTAGAAATATTTAATCTTTAATGCCATCCACACGGAGATCTATTTAACTGTAGAGGGGAAATTTAGCTTAGTTTTTTATCTTTTGAGAAAAGTGTCATCAAAATTTCCAAAACTAGGCCGGAACAGCCCAGAGCACATTATTTGATTGTTAACGTTTACATTGTTTTCTGTTCGCTGAAAACCAAATAAAACAAAGAACACTCCCTGTTTTAAAATGGAAGGAAGGAACGTTTGTCTGTAAGGGTCACATTTTTAAAGAGCATTTTTACAATTAGCGGTTGGTTTATGAAGTTCCCCATCCCAAAATCTGATCATGTAAGAGTTTCTATGATCTGAAACAACAGCGTAGTGTACTTTTGTATTAAATTTGCCAAATATTTTACGTAATGAACGGCTGCTATAGTAAAGGAATAAAACTGGTTTTCAGACAAAAAAATACTTTCAAGTTAATCAAAAATCGGTGTACCGCCTATGTAAGAACATCAGAGTGCTTCGGTACAGAATGTGCGTAGAACCCTATTGTAATTAGGTATTGTAATTAGTATTAGTTAAAAAACTCAGTGTTTTATTGCTTTCGGTGCATTTTTGAGGGCAGAATTTAGGTTTACAGAATTTTGTACATGTCAGAATTGGTGAAAATGTATGGGTTAGAAAAGTGAGTGTGGCAAAAGGGTTCTGTTCGCCTATTTCACATGGTCACCACTTTAAGATTTAAGGTGAGGTGAGCAGAACCCAGGAATTGTATGAAAACAATCGAGAAAAAGGATCTCTTGCTGTTGTGTAAGTCATTATTTGATCAATATTGTAATATATTTAACATTCTTTTGGGAACTCCTCGCTGGGGTTTTATCTGTGGGATGTTAAGTTGCGGCTTGTTTTTGACCTCGTTAAACGGTTTGTGCACAGTGGTGTCGAAAGTCTATATTTTGCAGGAAATCTGCCATGCAGCATGCGATCGTGTTCAAACTTGCCATGCGTGTTTAGAGTCCATTTCTGAACAAATCAATGCAGCAACCTCAATTGTCAGTGATGGCGCCCCCTAGTGGCCACTCGGAATATCCAATTTTTCTGCTGTTTTTCCCATTGTGATTGAAGTACACATTTGACATGTAGTAATGCACAAAAAGTTGAGGATGTTGTGTAGGCGGACACAGCGACACTCTCGTAATATATCTAGACTTCAGCAGGTGCACTGTACTTCCATCAGCGTCACCAACGGCTTTCCTTGAACCATGTAGATACTTGTGAAAGGTTTTGGAGCATAAAGATAAGTAAGTGAGGCTGAACTGCTAGGTGTGGGAGGGATGTAAACACAGCCAACAGCAATGAACCTTCAGCCTGTAACCACTCATAACTTGCCGGCGCCAACTGCACGGGTTTCCTAGCCGGGACATGCAGTCATGTTCTCTCTGAAAGCCCCTTTTAAAAAGTTTTCTGTTTGTCTAAGTTCATGATGTAGGTATAGAAGAACCAGGTTATAAATATGACAAACACTGAAACGCTTTGGTCATTTTAATGGAAATGCTTCTGGTCTAACCAGATTCAATGCTCTATGCTAAGCTATGCTAACAGTGCTATCACCAGACCGGCTGAATAGATTTCAAATTGGTAAAAGTTTACTTATTAGCTCTAGGGAAGTTGGAGAATGAGACTTTGTGGAGATAAGGTGGAGTTAGCCTTTAACCCACGGTCAGACAAGTCTGCAATGCAAATGCACCTGGAACATGATCGATTGCTTTTGGCAACGTTCCCTTATTATGACTTTTTGAAAAGTAGCTCTGTATTAATCAAAACATGCAGCTTGTGTTTTAAAAGTGTTCTGTCTGTCTAGTGACTGTATGAGACATCAGCCCACATCAGCTTCATCGCCCCACCTCTACTGTTCCTGATCGAAATGATACTCCGACCCATCGCTTCCACTTCACTGCTGTGAAACCCCTGCGCTGCTAGAACTCTGTGCAGAACCACAGATCGCTCAACAGCCGCATCTTCTGTCATGACTCCTAAATGCCTGAACCCTACTCAACCACGAGTATTGTAAATCTTAAACATCTTTGGAGAGTCGTGTCTCTGGGACAGATTTCTGACAGCCAACGCTCATTTTTCCAAGAAAACATCGCAATTCCGAAGATATCGCAATTATTCTCGATTTCAAACTCTGGTCTCACTGCTCCCTAACAACCACACCAGCGGAGCTCAACTCATGCACTTACACTGACCGGCCACTATATTGGGTACACCTGTTCAGCTGATAAACACAAATATCTTATCAGCCAATCACATGGCAGCAACTCAATGCATTTTGGCATGCACACATGGTCAGGAAGATCTGCTGCAGTTCAACAGAATGGAGAGGAAAGGTGATTTAAGTGACCTAAATCATGGAAAATTGTATTAGAAGAGAATTAAATTAAAAATACATGGATGTGCTTTTGAATTAGCAGAGGAGTTCTCGAAGGGGAGGAATGTTGTCCTTCTGGTGTCATTACCATTTCTATCGTTTGAAGAGTTTGGTTCCAACATGAATTAAAAGCCTTTTACAAATACTATTTAAAGCAAAGCGCAACATATCAATTTGCCCAAAACATGGCACACTTTTCAATCACGTGACACCTGGAGACACCTGGCAGATGTTTGTTCTTTCTTTTTCGTGTCCGTGGGTAGGAAGTGAAAGCCAAAGATGAGAAATGCAGGTGCTCGAAAGATACCAATAGGCTTATAATATCAAGGCTGAAGGGGTGTCCCAAATATTTTTTGGAATAAAGATGAAAGGGCTAAGACAAAAGGCTGGTTGGTTGAGGTCAGGTGAGTTTGCTGTCAATTAAGAAAAGGTACACCAAGGTTCTTAACCAGGTGCTGGTAGCTTTGGCACTGTGTACAGGTGCCAAGTTCTGCTGGAAAGTGAATCTACATCTTCGTAAAGTTCGTTGACAGTGGAAAACATGAAGTGTTCTAGAACTTCCTGGTAGATGGCTGCATTGACCTAGGACTTCAGAAAACATGGTGGACCAACAGCATCAGATGACATGGCACACAAACCATCTGGACCTCAAACAACATGGATTCTGTACCTTTCTTCTCTTTCTTCAGACTTTGGGACCTTGATATCCAAAGGTTATAGGGAAAATGTTCTTTCATCACCTTTGGACCCCTCAGTCCGGTCATTTTCCATGTCTGGACACATCTGATGCACACCTTGACATAAGAACTGTGACTGTGTGTATCTCCCCTAGATTTTTTAATGAGTTTTGTTTCACAATCTTCTCCAGGGTGTGGTTATCCCTATTGCTAGTACATCTTTGTTCTACCACATCATCTTCTTCCTATCTCCTCACTATTAATGCCCTTGTTTCCAGACCGGATTTTTGGAAAGTGGTCCATGTTTTCCTGCAGCTTGACTATACTGCCACGGGCTTCTCAGTGCTCTTCCCAAAGAAACCATTAAACAGCTACAGCTCGTTCAAAATGCAGCGGCTTGGATTTTAACCAAAACTAGAAAGTCAGAACACATTTCACCAGTTCTTAAGTCTCCCCATTTCCTGCTGGTCTCCTTCAGGATAGATTTCTGCTGCTCGAATACAAGTAAAAAAATAACTCTCTTGGTTCAAATAAATAGATTAATGCCAAACCAGCTTTCAGACAAGATCAAGGGTTCCAACACTTTAGTCACGTTTAAATCCAGGCAACACCGTGCGAACAACTGTTTTAATCCATGTCTTAATTTCCATTTTTAATCATTATACTCTTATATGACTTGATTTTATTAAAATGTTCCTTAAATCATGTGTTCGCTGGTTCTTTAAAGGTGCAATTCCACTTTTTTGCTCTCAAAACCCTTAAGCTCTTTTTAGTTCCGCACTGGTTCCTTGTGATTTGAGTTTCCCTTGGCTTGTGATAATGAGCCTAAGACTTGGTTCTTGGACTCTTTTAAGAGCGCATGCTCTATTGTTTTCCTTGTTTCTACTTTAATCATCCCATGTAAAGCACTTTGAATTCGTGTAATGTGCTATACATATGAACTTGTTTTGTTATTCGAGACTCGTTGTGGTGTTTTACAGATTGAAACCGAAAGAAATGTTTTTGCCCTTTCATAAGAAACGTAACATTTCTGGATGCGGAGCCAGCTCTCCATTCACTTTTCGCTGTGATGGATTGAATGACAGACACTTAGTTTGGTCCGCCTCTCGTGCCACACGTAGAGCCATTGCATCACTCTGATCCACTGACAGGTTTAACTTGCTCGTCCGTGCATTTCAACAAAAAGTTGTGTACGCACTCGTTTATGCTTCTATTCGGCGTGGCACTGGATGCCATCTGAGAATGCCAAACGCTGTCAACACAGTTTGTCTCTGCGCTTGAAAAGGAGTCGCGCGCGCGCGCGAACCTGACAGTAATGTCACCGTATATCTTTCCTACCTTGTGCTGCGCTATTAATAGTTTATGAAGATATTGGGTTTCTTTGCGTGTGCGCCGTATTTACGAGGTTTCTCCTTCCTGCGCAAACGCCGCGCTTGATGGGATTTGCCGGTTTTGCGCAGAAACCCGCCGCTCGCACGTGCCCGCAGTCCCCGAAGCGCCGCGGTCTCTTACCTGTGTTCTGCAAGGAAAGGCGTCCCTTCTGAGCGGCCGGTTTCTCGGGGTGACTCTCGTGGACATCAGCGTTATCCGTTCCTAGCGCTTCCCCCAAGAAGGAGAGCAGCAGCAAGACGAGCGCGAACCTCACCAACATTTCCTCCCTCGGCTTTCTCCAGAAGCACGAACCGGCGGGTCGCCCGGGATCGGATGCGGATTCTGCTCGAGATGACGCGGAGAGCGTGTGTGAAGGGGGACCCTGCATGGATGCTGGATATATTGCCCAGAGTCCTGGTGTCAATTTGGATGAAGGAGTTAAGCAGGTGTTGTCAGTCGTGCCTCTCGACCAATCAGAGGCGCGGACCACTGCGGCCAAGTTTTAGGGGTGTGTCTGACGAAAGTTGTCTCTACTTGCCATATACGAAGCTTGTGAAATGTGTCAGAGGGAGGGGAGCTGGTCTGCCCTCCGCAAGTGCTGCCAGCGAGGAGGCATCAGTCTCTTCTGGAGACGAGATCCGGAGCACGCGAGTCTCCGTCCACCACAAACTGCTCGATGATAAAACATGCTAAACCTATTCAACATGTGGAGAGTGAACACATAGATGTATTTATTTAGCACATCTAAATCAGCAGTGCCTGAAAGATCTTTTTCACACCTTTAGTCACCATCAGTAAATGACATTTTTAATCGATGTCGATGTGCAGAATGGGTTTAAGTAAAGCAGCAAGTTGATTTTCGGGGGAGTCATATTTAAACAGTATTTAAATTACATTTTAGGCTCTAATGTTGACTCTGTTTCATCAATAAATGAACAAAACAGTTTGTGCCACTTCTTGTGATCATTTTTTAGTACAACCCCAGATTCTCTCTCTCTCATTAATTTAACAATAGTTGTGCACAAAAAGTACAATTCCAATTATTACATTTTGTTATTTTCACAGAAACCTTTAGAATGATTGTTTTACAAAAGTGTTGAGACGAAATAAAAATGCATAAATCCACCCCCCCCCCAAAAAAAAAGTAAAGACAAGATCAAAACATTATACATTGTTCCAAGCACTGTCTGTGCTTTGTTCTGTGTTGAAAAAAAAACACAAGCCACCTCACAGGTCTTTTACTACATATCCATTGTTTTTACCACTAGGTGGCACCGATGCCACCGATTTTATGTCTAAGAAGAAACTAAAAGACGATTGCTCATTTTCTCACATTTTAATTTTAATTACTCTGAAACCTATGGGTACAATCATAATGGTCATTTAAAAAACAAAAAATTAAAATGAAAAACTTTTTCGAAACCTACACATTATATTTGAAATCAAAATGAAACAATAGGTGGGTCACGTCGTTTATACCTAATTAAAAACAGCCACTGAGATTTGCACATACACAGTAGTTATGAAGGGTTATAATGTATGTAGTTTAGAATAGTCTATCAACCCAGGGCATGTGTGGAAAAAGCAAAACCCACACCAGCAGCTTCAATTCAAACAGGGAGCTACATGCTAGAGGTGTGCAATTAAACATATAAACACCTTAACACTCAAATGCTCTGTGCCGTTGTGTGCAATAGCTTCCGCAATATACCTCCGTGCAATTACACAAAATGTATATTTTTTGTGTAAAATTGTTTATTTTTCATTTTCCTTTTTTTATTTCTTACTTCTTCCTATCACCAAAGCATATTCCTTGTGAGGGCAATGAAATTCTTTCTGATTCTGATAAAAAAAAAACAGCAGATCGTTGTTTCAAAGTACTTTTTTTGTCAACTTGATAAACACTTAATTTTAGGGCAGAACGTTAAAACCAATTAAGAATAAAGTATTAATTATAGAACATACAGTAGCCTTGTTTCCATCCTAAGATGCAAAATAAATTAAAATAAATTGTAAATTGCGCAAACACCATATCCAACGAGTCCAAGAGAACAAAATCGTCACTTTCCAATTAAACTGGTGGCAAATAACAACAAAAAAGGAAGTTGCTGCGTTAGAGAAGGACCTTTTTCCGTATGTAATACCTTACTTGTGGCTCAGAACACGTAGATGAAAAGCAATATACACAGTTAATATACAGCCGGTCGAGACGGTTTTGGGAGGCAATGATCCCGAACCACTTTGAGGACAAACATTGGGATTTGTTTGGCAAATGCATTTCCATCGTAATTTTTGCGCATTTTCAAAATAATGCAAAGTTTGCCCTTTCCATGCAGCGTTTTTTATGTAATATTCCAAAATGCGCAAGAAAAAAGGGGTGGATGGAAACGCAGCTAGTGGTGTGCAAACAGTAGTGTATGAAAATCCTGTAAACCAAGATTGCTTTAAGAAATTGAATCCAAATTTTCAAACCGCTGTAATGATTTATGTAGTGTGACCACCCTTGAAAACGGCAGTAATTCCGTTTTTTTACGGTTGTTACAAACATCTTGGAGAACTAACCACAGATAATCTCCGCAGCTTTCTCACATCCTCCTCTTCATGTAATCCCAGACACACTGGAAGATGTTGAGATCAGAGCTCTGCAGGGACCATGCATCACTTCTAGTACTTCTTGTTCTTTACCCTGAAGGGGTTTCTTCTGACTTTGTGTGTTTAGGGTCATTGTCCTGCTGTAGGAAAAAAATTGTCTTCAAAACAAATTCCTTTCTGATGGTTTTGCATGATGGATAAGTATTTCTCATCATTTAGAACACCATTAATTCCTCCAACTATATTTGCAGAATTCCCCCCTAAACGTTTCACTTGAGAGAAGTTTGGAAAGTTGAATTCAGTTTGTTTGCATGTGTCTCTCTTCTGAGTTTTGCTAAAGCTGTTGTGCAGGTGAGCTTCATTTCCTCATGCAGCCTGCTTGTTTGGTGAGGCATGCAATAAACTGAAGATCAAAAATACAATTTGAATGAATTTGTGAAAAAAACAAAACAAACCTTAACTAGTCTTTAAACGAACCAAATCTACGTACTTGCTTTAGTGCCTTAAAGTAGACCATACAACTCTGGAGCTCCAAAAGAAGTTTATAATCTCGTACTTGACAATAAAACAAGTGAAGACCTTTGTCTTTTCTTGCAATGACTGCTTTAATGCATCTCGAAATCCACATAAAACAAAATAAAACCTGCACAAAATGCTGCAGCAGGATTCCAGAAAGGAACTTACCACCCAAGTCCTTGAATTGGTTCTGTTGAAAACAAAAAACTGTGATCTTTTACCACCATATACTCCTCAGAGTGTCTTCCACCTTTTTCTTGTCATGTGAACTTACTTATACTAGAAATCTGGCAAGCAGCTAACCTCAGCGTTTTTAAATCGCTGCTAAAAACGTAAAGCTTCACCTTTGAATACATTTTTTTCCAATTTGACAAGTCTTAAGGTTTTTCTAATGCTGCGAAATAAAGGTTAACATAAAAAATATTTACAATTTCAGAAAAACAATGTCTCCCAGACTCAAAGAACTCAATGCTCTGCTGCTAAAGGTTGCACATAAAATGGAGAGCAGTAAAAAGTAAAATACATTGACACAATAAATGAAAATGTCAGGAACTATGTATAGACGAAGAGAACATGAGACAGGACAATATTCATCCAATCAAACCACTCCATCTACAGGCAGTTACCAGGGCAGAATCATTAGTGATCAATTAGACTCACTTCTGAATCGGTCATTCCTGCAATAATCAAAAAAGCTTATTGAGAATGTATTAAATATTAGGGATTTTATGCCATTATTAAACCAAACCTCAGCTTTAGTACGCTGAATGTTCAAATAATTAAGTGATCGCTAAACAATTAACACATAAGAACAACAGAACAGTGGTCCATAACACAAAACGACATAAACCCTATATAGATCCCGTTCCTGTTTCATCGACATCATTCCATCACTTCCTCCTTCCGTCGTCACAACCTATCACTTCACTTCTTTGTTCGCTTTTGCGCTCACTTCTCTGTGCTCTGCTTGATTTCGTGATTAGAAATTCAATTGGTATTTGACTCTTGATCTTTTGTTGCCCTTAATTTTTACCTTGTTCGTACTCTTCGGCTCCTGAGATATTTGTAAAATGATATGTTCAGTAATGGTAAAGTTGTAAAGAAACCTATTTGTTTTAAATTTGTTACACACGCAAAATGTTCTTCAGATGGCTAAAGTTCTTTAGCTGAGATATGCCAAAAGGGTTGCAGGGTGGAGGAGATGGAGGGTTTTGTAATGTAATAAAATGTTGCCTTTGTCACTAGCATTTATATAAACCAACTCCCATGCCTTTGATTTTCTTAGGATGAGATAGCGACATGTCTTAATGGTTGCTATGGTAAAATCAGGTTGCTATGGAGGGGTGAGCAACATAATACAAGGTTCCTCGAACCAATCCCCATGTCTTTAAAGCTGAGATGAGCTCAGAAATGTTTGTTGCTAGGGTAAACTGTTTGGTTGCTAGGGAGGGAGTAATGTCATTCATTCATGACATGCGAGGAGATGCGTTTTGATGCTGAATTTTGGTCAGAAGTGAAAGACTAATATCAATATTACAAAATTCCAGCGATGACGTAAGTCTTTAACCAGGACTCTCCACCAAACAGAAAAAATAAAAATAAAATCACTTGATATGCGCGAGATATTTTGACTTTAGTGCTGTGGAAACTAAGAAAGGGGTTTTAAAATACCAAACTCCGCCATGGCAGCGTTATTTGGATTCAGTTTCCCTCTCCCCCATTGAAATTATTTTTAAATTGCAGAAACTTAGCAGCAGTGCCAAAAGAAAAAAAAGAAATGTTAATACTTATGTTATTTGCATATATATTTTATTTTAATAGACTTATGTAAGTACGAGGCAGAATTAAGCTCTTTATTTTAAATTTGCACATATCACATTTGGTTATAACAAATTATTTAAATATAACTATTAATATAAGTATAAAAGGATGCAATCACAAGATGCTTAAAGAAGTGAACATTTGAATAATTTACAAGTTATTATTCAAACTTTAGATTGTTACATTTTATTTACGATAAGGTTCATAATCTGTACAATAATTTATGCAAGAAGGTGAAACGTTCGCATTTAATATAATGAACGGCCTGATGCTGCATTAAGTGCTCAATAAGCAAAGATCAAGGAAATTATTATAGTAAGTATTTTGTATGTATTTATCATTAATGCATGTATTATTGACAGCCGGAATCCAAAATCTAAGAATGTTTTGCTTTTGCATTTTTGAGCTATTCCATCCATTGAGTGAAATTGTGTTTGGCACTAATTGGGGGTCACCGTGGTACATTTCCACTTAGGGCACCCTTTTGGCCAGCAACAGCCCTAGTGTAATACTTGACTCTTATAGAACCAAGAGTTACTGAGTTGAAAAGCACCCCTTAGATTGAAATGATGCAATGCCAGAGATCTGTGCCATAGCCTCCCATTTCCCCAATCAATGCTGAAGATACAAATGTTTTATACGGCGCCTTTCACCACCCTCAAGATCACCTCAATACAGAGGCAGAACAAGAAAAACGTCTTCATGAACACAAATTAGCACCAGAATGCTTCTTTAAAAAGAAAGGCTTTCAGATTTGTGAAGACAAATACTGTATATGGTTATTAATGGCTAGCAAAATGTAGGATTTTCTGAGGGACAGTGCAAGCATGAGGTTGACCACCTGGGTTCAAATCTGCAGACCAGTATTGGGTCCAGAAGGAGATAGAATTGATCTTTTGCACTAATCATTGTCAGTTAGCTTTGGTGAAACTTGACACACGTTCATTTTAAGAGAGTGATATTTTTCAAGTGTTTTATTTTGATTAGATTAGATCAGATTAGAATCGACGGCCAAGTATCTTCAGTATAAAGTAGAAAGTTTGAATATTAAAGTTCCATAGTGAAGCCACCTGGTGCCACACTGCATTCAACCAATTACCTCAGAGGCCTATAAAAGATGACCACTGACACCTTGTGAAAGGAGGGCAAGACAGAAAAGGCAAAAAACAGAGTGCACAACTAATAGGGAAAACCCCACCCTGGAAAGGATTGTGAAACAAAACCCATTAAAAAAAGGAGAAATTCTCTTAGAGTTGACTGCAGCTGGAGTCAGTTCTTCAAGAACCACAACACACAGAGTGTTTGAGCTGTTTCATTCATTGAGACCGCTCCAGAGGCATCTCGGCGGGACTAGACAAAAAAGATTGGACTGCTGCACACTGCTCCAAAGTTATATACTTTAATGAAAGAAAATGTAGCATTTCCTTTGGAAATCAAGGTCCTAGATTCTGGAGGAAGACACATAATCCATGTTGCTTGAGGTCCAGTGTAATGTTTCCACAGGCAGTGATGGTTTGGGGTGTGATGTCATCTGATGTTGTTGGTCCACTGTTTTTTCCACAGTTTTTTTGCCCACACATGCCACACCACATTGCTGCAGGAATGCTGCAGAATTTTGTATATGGAGTATTAGGTGTGGCACATGCTCACACTTTTAATTGTCAGCTCTCTGGTGAGCAACCTTAAAAAAATCCTTTCTTTGTGTTGCTCTTAGGTAATATTCTAATTTTCCGAGATGCTGATTTTGGGGTTTTCATTAGCTGTTGGTTATAATCATCAAAATTAACAGATGAGATATATCATTTTGTGTAGACGTGAATTACATGACCAGCCTCTGTCTGTGGGGAAGCTTCTCCCACAGGGAGTGGGCGGAGCCAGATGCTGAGATCATAGATGATGGCATGACTTGCTTGTCATACTCAACCATTTTTGATTGACGGCTTAAACAGCTCAAGTCTCCCAACACACGTTCCAATCCTAAAACAATGCCTGTTAACTGTTCTTTAGGAAACATTACGTTTTAAATTAATAATGTGTTAATTATAGTGTGTCATGCCAACTGTGTGGAATTGTAGTATTATGGCATACTTTTGAGGCATATCATCATGAACGCTATTTGGGGCTCTGCGTTTCACGCATTCATAAACAACTGGAAGGTAAGTATACGTTAAGCCACTGTAGCGCAACTTGAAGCAATAGTTGAAGCTTTGAATAGTGATCAGCAAAGTTATGGGATTTGTTTTGGACTTTTTAAGTGATTAAGTAGCTGCAAGCATAAATGAATCACAATCAGAGAAAACTTGTTGTTTTGGAGGCATTCTAAAGATTCGGTTTACAATGAGTGAGTTGTTCATGCACGACCCCTTCACAGGGCTGCCAACTTAGCGTTTTTTCTGGGGTCATTGGAGACTTTTAGTGAATTTGATGTGAAAGCACATATCGTTCTGATTCTCAGTGAGCAGCTGCAGAGCAGTGCCTGCAGCCCTCCGCTCGCAGGCTTAACAGTCTCTTAGAGAGTGGAATGCAGGGGACAATGCTCACAGAATTTATGTATAAATAAACTTTAGTTTGGGTACATTCACCAACTTTTCATTTGTTACGTTTTGTAATGAGAAATGAGAAAGGACCATTGTTAAGTTGACTCCCTTTCTCTTTTCCTGTAGTGGGTCTATGGCATTGGTTTGGTCAGTCAAAATCTACTTTATATGTTAAAATTACTTGTCATGATTTTACAATGTCCTTGCCCCATTTGAAACCAAAGCTAAATTAAGCTTTTCCAGATATTTTGGCATGAGTACGTAGGCTAAAATTATATATGCATATTTAATAAGCAAATAGTTTTGCAGTTTTACAAGAGTAAGCATTTTAAACCGTTGTCTGTGGCAGTGCTAGGTTTTTCGCATCTCCTTTGTATTCTTTTCTAATTATTTCCACCCCCAAGCAGCCCTCCAAGAACTTTTCTGGCACATCTATACGTTGCATGTGAGCCAAACATGGGCAGAGTCTGGCAAATGTGATGTAGTATTGTATAGTTTATTAATTTAACTGCTACTTGGGCCAGTCATGGAGCATCCACGGCATTTAAATACGCTTGTAATGTATTGAAAAAACATCTCACAAATCAACTTTGCGTGCACAACACTACTACAAATGAAAAACGACAGCAAGTCAACACCCAGTAAAAAAAGGAAATATTTAAATTTGCATGAATGGTAAAAAAGGAACCGGGGGTGCTAGTGAGCTCATGTACATGGTAGAGCTTTTGGCTAAAGAAGAAAACTATGGTGGCGCTTTTTTGTGTTATATTTGTGTTGTTGATTTCCAGTAGTCCATTTTTTGATTTGCATTCCGTTTTGAACAATGCAACAAATAAAGTTAAACAAACACGCAACTAAAGCTAGGACAGACCGAATTTGGATCTATTTTCAACCTAGAAAATCCAAACATGTGTGAAAAATTATATTAAAAACTAAAATGAAAATAAAAAATGCTATTAACACCCGGAGGCAGACATACAGTTAATGGTCAAAGGAAATAACAGAAGTCTTTTGGATTCTGTAAGTGTTTTTTCAGTTTATCTGAATGTCTGAGCATTGCATGTCCAAATGTTTGCTGGGCTGCTTTGTCTACTTATGGATGGGTTGTGTTGTTCTTGGTCCAATCATTGAGGACCAGACTAAAAAATGAGAGTTGCCTTTGACGAAATGAAAAGTGTTGTCCAATAGACGAATTACAAGTTAATAAACAATCTGACCAATCAGACAAATGGCCATCTGATGTCCATTACATCTCAATTCTTGAACTTTAACAGAACATATTTCTTTTGCATGATTCCATACACTACAGATATTTTCTTTCTTGCCAAGCACTAATTTATTAACGCATACAAAAACAAATTCATGCAAAACGTCTCTCCACTTTTCAATTCATCACATAAATCCTTTACTTTGAGTGTTTTAAGGCGTTCACCAAATGTTTTGTATCAAATTCATGATCTGTAGCTTTTGGGCTCCACCTATTGACTGTATTTGATTATTTAATAAAATTATAGAATATTTCTGCAGTACAATAATTGTTTGCCGTTTAAAGAGAAACTAAAAGCGAAAAACATTTAATAATGTGTTTAAATTTGTAATATGTTATATGAATAAGATGCATTAACAGGTTTTTATAGATGATCGAGCAACATTTTAACTAGCCGACAGCTATTTTTTGCCAAATTCAACATTCAGACGAGCTTTCTTTTAAAAAAGCTTCTTATTATAAAGACAACTACTCACAGGGTTCTCATTATATTGCCAAAAGTATTCACTCACTCATCATATCATAATATCATAATAGGTCATGGGCACTTTATTGCACAAGCTGGTGCTTCCACCAATCACCAGAACTTTTCCCCCACAAAGAAGAAGTTTGGCAAAACGGGTAACTGGAATGGTATCTGGGCAAATTGTTAAGGAGACATTGGGAAATCACATCAAACCAGGCCACTTCTACCAATCGTTTGTCGCAATTGTTTGCCATGTAAAGCAGGGGTTTAAGAAAATGAGCTGCTGGACAAATTATTACAGAACAAAGCCACTTCCACCAAGTGCCACAATAGTTTTGTCATGCACAGGAGAAGTTTGGGAAAACAAGTCCATGGAATGATCTCTGGGCAAATCATTAGAGAGATAAAGGGAAATCACAACAAACCGGGCCACTACCAACCATGCCGTAATTGGCAAAACAAATTAGTTTGGAAATCACACCAAACCGGGCCACTTCCAACTGCAATTTAAGTCGCGCTGGTGTGGCTGCTGGACAAATAGTTAGAGAGACATTTGGAAATCACTGCACTTCTACCAATCGTAACCCAATTTTTTTGTCATGTAAACGAGGAGTTTAGGAAAACGAGTGGCTGGACAAATCGTTGGAGAAATGTTGGGAAATCACAGCGAACTGAGACACTTCAGCCAATCACCACAAATTTAGATGGAGTTCAGGAAAACAAGTGGCTGGAGCGTTCTTTGGACAAATGGTTAGAGCAAGATAAATATCTATTCTTATTAAAAGATAATGAAAGGGCTTTTTGACGCTGGGGATTTAGGCCTCTTATTGGGAATGACAAAAACCACACTATGAGCTTTGTGACTCCCATAATGGGGCTATTTTAAGACATTTAACAGCATCTATCATCATTTTTCCAATTCTTTATAATTCTTGGATTAATGTAAGTGCACCAAAGATATTCATTGGAATTCACAGGACATTATCCTTCAACCAATTGGAAAAACCAAAAAAAATTACCAGAATGTCAAGCTCTAATCGAAAGTAACCATTCTAACTGGAACTGTCGGCTTCTGTATATTAATCCATTTTAAAGAAATGTTTTGAATCACGTTTATTTTCAATCTTTCAATTTTGTCGCCACACCATTGGTAACGTTTTCTGACAATCAATTATTTGACTCAAGAATTTGAGATTATCGCATCATCGCAGACGTGAACGCAGCGAACCGAAACCCTGCACGAAGTACATAAACATCTCTCAGGAGGGGCTTTAATTATGCTTTAATTTATTGCCTTTGCTCACTGTGTTGCTGGAAAATGCCAGCCTTGCTCACAGATTGCACGAGGCTGTCAGCAAGAGAGCTTTTTTATTCCCTCATGGCAGGTGGCTGTGAAAATGAGCGCTATCATATTGAACTGCAATTGACACAGTTCGATCATTCGTCTTCAGTTTGCTGGAGATGTTTTTTTAAATCCGTGATTTCTTCCTAATGTGCTCCTGACCACTGACTTGATGATTGGGTTGTTATTGATAAGTGAACTGGCTATGCAGGGCAAGGACCTTCTCAGATGTCCAAACAGCCAGCACTATGCACAGGGCCATTAATTCCACATTCCATGGGGCTCAGAGTAATCCTGGATGAAATGGAGACGGCCCAGGGTTGGTGAGTCTGAATTCGAGATTGGGAACAGGAATGTCCAAGCTTCTTCCAGGAACCACGGCAGTTGAGAAAAAGATATGAGTGTATCAGCAGATCATAAAGCTCTCCTTCGATATCACGCGTTGCCACATGAAAGCGCACTCTGCTGTGTAAACTCACCTGACTCGTGAAAAGAGAGTTTTTACAAGCAAAACACAAAGCGCCAGAAACGCACTTTCATTCCAAACGTGTGAAAATAGTTCTGTGGACCTCAGCTTTTATTGGCTTTAAACAATGCGCTATTATAGAGTGTTTTTATGCTGTGATTTATTTTGCGGCAGGTTTGGCATATTGCAACCAAACCACCTCCCCCCGGCTCATTACAGTTCATGTGGCTTTCCCACTGCAGCACAAAAGACTCAGTGATGCTGCCATGTGACCCTTTACCTTGCCTGCACTGAGGATGAGGAGAGGGGTTGATGTCATCTGCTTTTGGAACGATCTGGGACAGACACACTCTCGGCGTGGGAGGCAGGACAACGATGAGGCCGGATACAATGGGAACCTGGAAAATGAGAGGGAGCAATTGGGCTGAGTGTCATGGATTACGTAAGGCAAACTTTGGATTTCAGTGGGTTATACTGTTTTAATCCCCTGCACCCAAAGGATGCTAAATTTATCATTGTGGAAAGCCAAAGAGCACTAGCCAAAGCACCATGACACATTTACTCCTCATTAGAGATGAATAGCACATTGTGGTGGGTCTGAGATCTCTGGAGATCATTAAAAACGTTCCTCAATGCTGTATTTACTCATTGTCAATCAAGAGAAGATTGTGTGCCTTGTGACCCACATTTGTGGATGTGTGGAGCCACTGGATTGGGACGTAATTGTTGAAGCTCAGGACGGAGCTCATGGACTTCCCGTTCTTTCACTTTTCCTTCACGAGCTGCACATTCACATGCTGACCTGAATGAGCATGATCACAAACGCAATCGTAAGACTGAATAGACATATCTCTTCTGTTTAGCTGCGTATATTTAGGGCTCGAGCACCGAAGGCGCGTAGAACCCTGTTGTAATTGCACAGTGTGTTATTGTTTCATGGTTTTCGATTCATTTTTGAGGACCTAAACGTGATCAAAGTCATGAATTTCACACACGTGTGTTGTACGTATGAATGGGTTTGAAAGGTGGGTGTTGCAAAATGGCTCTTTAGCGCCACCTAACATGTATCAGCTCAAGTTGTACATGTAGCTTAGTTTTTGCAAACAAATGTGTAGGGTACCAACACTTAAATATAAGTTAAATGGATTGCGTTTCCAAAATCGTCAGGAAGTCCTCAAAAAATGGCCACTTTGCTCTTGTCGTACTTAAATGAACTCCACCTAGAGAATCTATCTGTTCATCTCCAAACTCCACAAGTCTTATTTTAAAGCTTATGTAATGTTTAATTGTGAAGCATTTTTGACTTTTCACAATTTCGCCACAAATCTACACTGCAACCTAGAGTGTCAGCTATAGCGCCATCTATAGGCAGAATGGAGTATACCATTATCTGCTGCAATTTCAGAATGTTTCAATGACGGGTTTGAAATTTGGAACACTTATATAAGAGACAAAAACCTACAAAATGATGGCGGAGAGATAATCCATAATGTCTTAAATTGCCTTGGATGTTAAATTGTGAAGCCTCTTTGATTTCGTTAAACTATGTACGCACAGCGGACGTCAAAAGGCAGCATTACGCCCATGAACAGGAAGCTCTTAAGACTCAGCCAATCAATGTCTGCTTGGCTCCATTCTATGTTAACAGTCCACGATGCATCTACAGTGTACACTCTCTGTTATAGTGCCACCAGGTGGCCACAGGAAATATTACATTTAACATCGATTAGGAACTTTTATACCAACGTTGACAAGTGTGACGAGAATAATGGCCTTAAATTTTCCAGAAAAGATTCCAGAAAAACTCTGGGGGCCATGTGAGATGTTTTCATTATTTAAATGTTCTGTATTGTTCAGTAATCTTACCAGTTCTCGCTTGAATATATCTTCTAGATAAGGATTGTTTGTAATGTGCAGTGCAACAAACTGCCCTTTGATCACTACTTGTTTGTTTCAGCTTGTGAGGTGTCCTTGCATGACCAAAAAGGAGTTACCAAAAATGTATTATTTAATAAAAATTACTTATTTTAGGAAAATAATTTGAACTTGTTGACAAAGGATCACATGATCAACATATTGTTATTCGTCTTTTGCTTAGTACAAAAAATCCAAATGTATCTCTCCCAAGACTGTTCGAGCTACAGCCACCAAAGTTTGTCAAGACATCCAAACTGGCTTGGGTTGCTGTTAGTTTTCAAACTAGTGCCACTAAAGAAATTCTGGGAAATTACAGAGAATGCTGGGAAATTTTCCATTGACTTAATATAGGGTCAAGCTTGGCAAAACTCAAACTGAGAATCTCATATAACCTTCAGACTCACAACACTTGTGAAAGTTATCAGCCTGCGCAAGGGCATACCAAACTCTGTGCAAAAGTATTTGAACCCCATGCAATTGAAGCGGTTAAGTGTTTACTAATGACTTTTAATGACTATTGAACATAAATGAAAACAAAAATATCTTCAGTCAGAAATAGGAGTTTGTTTTTGATGATTAGATTAACAAACTGTAAAACAAATTGACAATTTAAAAAAATGTCATCACTGACACAAGCAACCAAACATTTTACCATAGCAACCAAATTTTTTTAACTCTATCTTGGCTTTGGTAAATGAAAAAGACATGGGGGTTGGTTTTATTTAACTTATAGTGACAAATGGAACATTATCTAATATCACTGACCCTTCCATAGCAACCAGACTGTTTACCTTAGCAACCAATTTGGAATATCACAATCTCAATTCAGGACAATAATGGAGACACGGGTTGGTTTAGATCCCTCATATCGACATAATCCAATAAAATCCAATCAATCCATTCATCTTCTAAAAATACTTTTAATCACCACTTTTACAAGTCAACAATGTAATTTTTTCAACTTGTACGAGTATAATGCTGGGTATGTCTGTAAGTGGAGATTATTAATGGAGCTTTTTCATCAAACATTTCTTTAAAAGAGGGCAACAAAACGATCACAAATGGATGATAAAAATAAAATATTATATGTGTAATTTGTAGTGAATCTTCAGCAAAGCAAACCACAAATCACCACCTAGACCCATGTTTATAGAATTCCACTGTTCCACTGTCACCGTGCACTTCAACGTGTCAAACATTTTTCCACCAAATGATCCAGGAAACTGCGGCGTATCATCCGTAATTTATTTATACCAATTGCCACTGCGTTATGAACCAATCACAATAAATGGCACGAGAATCTCAGTAGCCTCTATTGGTTTAACACCACAGAAACAGCTTCATCTGTATTTCTGTGAAAGTTCCTCCTTTCCAAAGGTTTCTGTAAGAAGAAATGCATGTATTGATTTGGTGGAGTTTCACATGGATGTTTCCTCTGCTGCCATCGCCTGTGATTTGAAGCATGTGTTCACATGAGGCCAGAGGGAGGGGACTGTGACCCTGCCTGAGGCACAGGAAGGGTAACAGCAGACACCCACTTTACATGAATTCATGCCTGGGACCTTGGGAAGGAGCTTTAACAGGGTGTTCAGTCAGTGTACAGGCCTTCTGTTGAGTGGCAACACTCCCACACCAGCCCCTGCTCATAACACAACACAATAATGATTCATTTGGCATCTTGTGAAGGTCTCTTCTGTTTATCCAACATTTAAATGAATATGACGTTTTATTTTGACAGCTGGTAAATGACTGTTGGAGGGTTTTTTTTTTTTTTTTTTTTTTTTTTTTTAAACAAAAATCCATGTTTAGTTCCAATCTGTGACTTTTATTTGGATAAATGAATTGAATGATGAAACGTATCGTGTTCTCTATTTTAACGCGTGAAGATGTAACTATACCTAACAGAATCTGGAAATAATGTTTGATTTGAATATTTAGATGAGTACTTTTTAAGTACATTTTAACACAGTAAGCAAAATCCGTCTCTCACAATGTGCACATAACAGTTTTAAAACTGACCAAACATGCAGTGTGTAACTCCGCCCTAAGATGGTGGAACTCATGTTTTCATTTTTAAATGTGAAAGTGCTCTGTGTATCGAGTTATAGTCTTTAATACTAAAGAGTCAAGTCTGAGACGCAGCAACAAGTTCTTTCTTCCAAAGGAATCTCAAAAGTGTGACATCACAATATACTACACCAACGCGCTATCAAATTCATGTTTAAAACAATCTCTCAGTGCCAAGCTACTGGTATCTGCATACATTGGAGTAAAAATGTCGTCACGCTTACAAAAATTGTCAAAGTGGCAGAACAGTAATGTAACTGGATATTTACCGCTGAGAGGAATCCTTGATTTGGAGTGTCATCAGCACCTGAGTGCTCTTCCTCCTCGATCATAGGTTCTGTTACACTCATGGGACTCGTCTGCGGGTTTTATGTATTAGTGCGCGCCTGGCTTTCGGTGGCATGTCCACTGTGTTGTAAAACTCACCACTTCTTCCTTAGCTCCCGTGTTTGAGTTCTCACTTCCCTGCATGCTGCTGTTCATGCTGTATTGTTCATACGGTTCAAGGTATTGTTGACTTTTAATGCACTTTTTAAATAATACATGAATAATAACAGTGGTGTAAAGTTTGTTGATAGACGCCCATTTCGGAGATGCATGTGACACGCAGTATCCAATGAGAGAAGATGGTTCAAACTAATCATTGCATGTTGTGTCACATAAAGCAGGAGTTTTGTACGCACAATTCATGAAATAATTCACTACTGAGTCGTTTGAATGTACGGTAAAAATAAATAGTTTTTAAAGATAAAGTATTTTTTGATGCTTTCAATCTGTTGTTGGAGACTTAAAAAAACCAAAATAATTAACTTTTTAAAATGATGATAGGGGCTCTTTTAAAAGCAAAAACAGCACTTGCATACATTAAAAAATACCATTAAAGCGCTTAAATTATTCTGAATAATTTGGAACCTCTTCTGTGATCCAATAAATGGAAGTCGGTTTGGTATAAAGCTCTACATATAGATGTGAAACTTTATAATAATGCAGTTTATTGAGGAATGATGTGATATTACTGTTGGGACAGGTGTCATGTGTCTGGGTTTTTATATACCATTTCGAAAGTCTACCTTTTCGCATTGGAATCCTGCAACAAGTCGCTGTTTTCACAAGCTTCTAGCTTTGATTTTCTTGCAGCTTGAGATATAATTTCAAACCTAAAATATTAGTATTATTTACATTAATTGTTATGATGTAAATTATGGACTTCAATCATTTTATGTCTAAACGAAGGCCAGTTGCTTATGTTAATAGAGGATGCCTTGAAGGTTTAGATTTTTTATTTTAAAAAAGCAATTAAAAATAAAAACAAAACTGCATGCAAACGTCAAACATAAAGAAACCCCCTACTCTCAAAAACTTTCCTAAGCTGAGATAGAGATATGCCAAATTGGTTGCCATAACAACAGTCTGGTTGCACTGAAGGGATCAGTGACATAATATAATGTCCTCGTGTCACTATGAGTGAAATAATTCAACCCCCATGTCTCTACCATTTACCAAAGCTAAGATAGACTTAAGAAAATTCGGTTGCTAGGGTAAAAAGTTTGGTTGCTAGGTAACGGCCAGTGATGACATTCGAAATGAAGTTGCTACTTTACCTTATGATTTTTTTTCTTGATTTCTGTTGCCATTTATTTTCAATGGTAAAAATAAGGTTAATGTTGCCTTTTTAGTCAATTTTAGAATTTTTTTAAACCTTTTAAATTATTTTAAAATACTTTTAAACCTTTTATAAACCTACATAACTCAATCAATCAAAGGTCAAACTATCCTTGTGAATAGGGACAAAACATAAAACACAAGTTATGATGTAAAATTGATATAATTATGAAAAGTTGATTGTTTCCAACATTGGTCAATTTTTTTTCTATGACATAAAGTTGGCTGGCGGTGTTAAAGAGTCCAATCTGCATCCGAATGTCATTGCCGTACACGGACACGGATCTAAGTACGCCAAAGCTAGAATTAAAGAACAGCAACACGCTGGAGATTCAGTCTGGACTTTTTGACCCCCGACACCGCCTTGTAATACAAAAAACATACTCGTCCTTTTCCTTCCAAGCATTCAACCTTTCTGCAACAGTCCTCCTGCATCAATGTTTCTCTTCTTGGGCATTTTGGGACCATTTTTTCACAATTGCACACATTAGCATAATGCTGTTACGTAGTGACGATGAGCGTTCACTTTGTGGGTATTATTGTCGACATCTTTTTTAAACAGTCAGAACTTTTCAAGGCCTTGAGTTTGACAAATATGGTTGACAACCTTCCTTAGTGATGGGGTTAGATGCTCAGTCAATCGGAAGTGGCTTCTCAAAATCTATTATTTGTTTTGGATGTCTCTCAACTGAGGTTTTCCAGGCTATTCCACGAAAACATTCTACGGATCACCTTAGAATCAGATTCCAAGAGCATGACGATTGTTTTCACCTGTGCAAAAAACAAATGTTCCAGTGCCACGCTATATGGAAAGGATGCAACACACCGTAATTCAAATATATTTCTCAAGTTGAGAAAACCAACTTCAGCTTCTCCCCACAGAATCGTAGCTTTATAAAGTGAAAGATGAGCTCTCCAGATAACAGCAGAGCCTAACTCTGCGTAATGATAGGTCAGTCTCATCATCCTGATTCAGAAATGCATCCCGGACAACTTAATACTATAATATCTCAGTAAAACCCAAGGCTTCATCGCTTCAATGCTGGTGGTGTTTATAGAGTGTTTTACCAAGCTGACTCTACAATCTTGATCTCCCAAACCATTGTTTATCTTTTCTCGTGTTGTTGGCACATGTTGCATTTTTCCAAAGGCTCCAAACTTGACATAAAGATCCAAGTTAGGTGAGCTTCCAGAGGAATTCGGAACGCTACCTCATAATTATGGCATCTTAAGTGCTTCTGACACTTCTGTCTTCTTCATTTCATTTTTTCACCCACATTGTACAGCCTTGTCCGGTATTCACTAATCACACGGCGTGCCAGCAGGAGCAAAAGTTGTCTATGTGTGGAATTTTCAGTGTGGTTTATAAATAGTAGTTAGGAACAAACCTAAGCAGACTTCTTTTTTCCCGCTGTGTTGTGTGCAATGGTTTCTGCTATGAATTCATGCTTTTGTGAAGACGCCACGGAGCAGGATATGTCTCATATCAGATGCCACATAAATCAAACAGGGAAGTACTGACAAGTTAGAGCCACTTAGCTTCCTGACCTAAAGGGCAAAGGTCATCATCTATTATCACTTCCTGAGGAAGAACTTTCTGTTGGGGGTGTTAACCTGCCATGACCTGATAACTGGACAACAGATTCATTCTTATCTGGGGAAACTTGGAACCTTTTCAGTGCAGATCCCCACACACACAATCCATGTGTCTGTTTTAAATATTTCAAGTCACATGTCGCATTTGTAACGATTTTGCCAACCAGGATGAGCGTAGGGACTTGAGTTATTGAAACTAGACATTTTAATCAATCAAATGTTCTATTTACCTTCGTAAGCTTACCTAATTCAACAATTGTAACATGGAACACACTGTGATATATTGGTAACTGTGGTTTGAATCTAGACATTGAATACATATTTGTAGTGGAGTTTTGGTACATTTTCATGATTTTCCATTATAAATCTTTGGTTACCTGGATATGAAATCTCAGTTAAATATAACATATAGGAGACAAATGAGTAAATGTAATTACACAGCAATAAATAAACCAATCACACATGAGTTTTTTACACACTTTCTATAGCTTCCAGTTAGAGTCTGGACTCTGGCAGAAGGTATTTTGGACCATTCTTCTTCAGAAAATATATTCAGTTAAGTTTTTTTTAGGCCATTCGAAAAAATTTGCACTTGTTCTTCTGCATGAATGCAACAGTAGATTTGGAGCAGTGTTTAGGGTCATTCCCTTGTCCAAATGTGCTTCAGAAGATCTAAAGCGACACCATCTGAGAAAAGGCTTTCCTTATCACTCGTCCCTGCAGCATCTCCTTGAGTATAGTGCTCTGAATACTTGAACGATGCACAGTGACACCCTCTGCAGCAAGATGATGTTGTAGGTCATTGGAGCTGGTCTGTGGGTTGTCTGTGACCGTTCTCACCATCCTGCGCCTCTGCTTATCTGAGATTTTTCTTGCTTTGTTAAATCATGTTAACGTTATGGCACGTCTCAGATATCTGTGTGTTTGTCTCCAGTATTATATGTTTAATTTAAATGTCCTATCCACTTTTACGTTTATAAACTTTTGCATACCACTGTATGTAAGAGTTGCTGTACTTCAGTTGTGGCAATGTCAGGGTTGTGTGTTTATTTGCCAGGGAAGGCAAAGCGATCTGCAAACTGCTTTGGATAAAAGTGTCTGCCATGAATTTGAAAAATGGCTACAATGAAGAATGAATACAATTGACTTTTAGTGCTGGGATGAGTTCATAGAAAAGTCAAAGGAAGTGCAGATAGTATAGCTTCCTGTATTTGTATTACTTGTGTGAATGTACAATTGTGTCAGTGTTTTGAATAGCATGCATTTGCATTTTATGTAGGTAGAAGTTCCTCTTGTGCTGAAACAAAGAACAGAAGAAGCAATGGGTTTAGATACAGTGGTAGATTGACTCTGCCTTGGTTCCTTGCATTTGGATCATGTGTGGGTTGTGAGATTATGATTCTTGGTGTGGGCTGATGTCCAATGATCCATCACGGAGGGTGGTGTCAAGGATGCAGGTGAATAGGTGAAATGACAGAGAGAGAGAGATGTTAAGCTAAACAGGGAGGAGCTCCCAGAGCAAACTGTGCAGGGCAACCAGGGTACAGCAGACAGAGCATGCAGCCAGAATAGAGCAGACTGAATTGTGAGTTACACTGAAACAAACAGAGCTATCAACAAGGTGATGCACACTGTGCAGAAAACCAGGGTAGAGCATACAGAGCAAGTAGTTAGGGTTGAGCAGACTGAGCACCCAAACCAGGTAGAGCAGACTGATCAGGCAACCAGGGTAGATCCGTTGCCTGCTCTGGACTGAGCAAGCAACCTGGGTAGGGCAGACAACCAGGGTAGAGCAGACTGAGTAGCCAAAACGGGTAGAGCAGACTGAACGGGTAAACTGGGTACAGCACACAGAGCCGGCAACAAGGGTAGAGCAGACTGAGCATTCCAACCAGGAAGAGCAGACTTATTTGGCAAACTGGGTAGAGCAGACTGAGCAAGCAACCAGCTTGGAGCAAAATGAGCAGGAAACTATGGTAATGCAGGCTGCACAGACATCTGGCAGGATGTCTGGCGGGAAACCTGGATAGTGCATACTGAGCAGCCTCCAACAAAGACCAGTTAACCAGGTTCAATCTCAGAGCGAGGCAACCAGAATTAAGCCGACTGGATTTGCAACTACTGTAAAGAAAATTGAGAAAGTGCCAATGCAGATGGCACAGGCAACCAGGCCTTAAGAGACTACTATGTCAGAGGGAACCAGGACAGGGCAGGTAATTAGGGTAGAACCGATAGTACAGATAGTCAGTGTAGACTGAGCAGGTGTCCAGAAGGGGACATTTTTAAGGAAACCCTCTAGAGTGACAGAGGAATTGCATGGGTGGCATGAATATAAGATCTAATAGGTTATCGGGGACATGTTTATGGAATTGAAGCAGATGTAGACACCCTGGAGGGCTTTGGCTTAGCTAGTACTGGAGGGTAACGAGCAGGTTCACGTGCTAAAAGAGTGAATATGATATTATAATTTCTGAATGAGCTTCAGCCTTGTTATGGTGTCAGCAGTTGCTTGTCAGACCCAGATGAAAAAGGTTGGGAACTTGTTAAATTTAATTGCCTTGTCGGAATCTTTAAAAAATTGCGACTACAAAGAGATAAGTCTAGAAAATCTAAGTTCCTGTTCATTTTTCCCCCTTTGTAGTGCATTAGTTTGTTTTGATTTGTAGATCTCTCAAAATCTCAGTCACTGTGGGAGTCCATTGTAGTGTGGTGGGAACACACAAGAAACATGCAAAGCAGTGAGAAATATGTGGTAATTATCATCGTCTTGGTGGCCATCTGTCGTCTGTTCCCCTCCAGATATTTGCTGCTTCTAAATTCCTGGTGCTATGAAGCTGGCTAAGAGAGTAGACTTGCTGGGATTGAGGGCAGCTGGATGATGATGATGTGGGCAAAAACACCTGACAGCCACGGGTGAAGTGTGAAGTGATGGGAGAGTGGGGGTGCTGTTGAGTGTGACTGGGAACAAAACAGACGTCAGCTTGAACAAGATTGTCTTCTTACTTGCTTCTCATTTTACACTCTACACTCTACACTTCCATCCAGTGCAATCCATGCCTTACTTAAACTATTTGTGAGCTACGTGGATCATAGTCCCAGGGCAAGTGAATTTAGAAGCTATTAAAGTAAATCCGGGTCTGAAGGTGGAGGCAAGGCACACCATAGTTAGACTGGTGTTGGGAAGATCTGCAGCAACACTAAAATCTTACTGTTTGAAGGGCATCCAGAACCAATATATACTGGACCAACTGCTGAGGGGCAGGGTTAATGCCTGGACGAGTTCTGAGCTGGAACCAGTTGGTAGACCATCCGAAGTGCTGTAGTAGTTCGGACATCATGCACTGGAACCCACACATTCATCTGGATACCTTGAGATCGTAATCAGGCCTCATTCATGGAAATTAATCAGATCTGCACCTGTGACTGTCGTAGACAGGAAAATCAGCATTTTCTGATGCATCGCAAACTCAGTGTCATTAAACGGAGACAATTTAGTGCGAAGTTTGCAGCGGTTCGTACTAAATCAGATTGATCGCAGGGATCAGGTAGATATTTACTGCAAGATTCTAAAATATATAAACCCCTTTTTATGGTCCACAGATAGGACCTAGTTCACATACCTATCTGACTTTCATCATTCAGCCCCATTCAGATGTGCAGGTGGTGTCGTCACATTTGGTTGGTTTGGCTGCAGCGGCCATCTTGTTTGTAATCTTAGTTTCCCCTAGGAGTCACGCTTGGCTTTGTTATGTATTTAATCAGATAAATATAATTTATTATCATTGATACATTTTAAATGTAATTTATTATTTATTAAACAAATTGTTTTCTTGTACAACCGTACATATAAATACTAAGGTATTCATACACTAAATGCTACTGATAAATAGCAAATATTTAACCGATAAAACATTCACCTTGGCCAGGATGATTGAGCTCTCACAGCTAGCAAGTTTGTAGGTCAGTAGGTGATTTGAAGCTTTTGAAATGCTGCGACGCAAAAATCTGAATGTGCTCATTGGAAAAATAAGGTAGCTACAAGTATCAGGATATATCAGAGGTCGCTTCTCGTCCGTTTGGGATTTAGCATTTAATACAGGTCTACATACTTGACTTCTTTCCTTTTTTTTACCTAAATAACGCTGCTTGAGATAGAACAGGAAATTGCATCACAAACAGGAAGTTACATCACAACCCAAGAATGTTCTAGCTCTTTAAATGCAGTCGCTGGACATTTGCACAGTTTTCTGCTTTGAACTTTCAATGAGCCACTTGGCTGAGGTAGAGCAGACTGAGCAGGGACTTTCACTTGGTTCTTAGAATCCCCTCTCTTTCCCCTCCCCCCATCTCTCTCTCTCTGTTTTCAGTGCATTTTTGTTAGCTGTTAGCATCCTCAATGTTTTTCAAGCAAAAAAACATTTTTAAACCTTGCTTCCAGAGTCTTCCGTAATGGGTATGACAGATGTTTTCAGTAACAAAGCTTAATGTAGTTTCTCATGATTACCGATTGTTCTGTAATGTTTACCTTTGTCAAATGATGGAAAAATCCATGAAACAATTATTGCTAATAATAAGAAAAACAAAACACTACAGTAATTCGGTCAGTTTCCGTATCTCTCTGTAGGAGTCGCTATGATTATCTAGTAACGTTGACGTCACCTTGCAAATATGGTGGACACGATGACACTATTCTGTTGTTAAAATACTTTTGTCATGGTTTCTTTCATTACAATCTTCTTCCTTAATATTATTTTTGATAGTAATAAAGTTGTCTCAGAACTTTTAATAATGTGGAAAAAACACAATAAACACAATTCTGATTCAGATGCTTGAATCTAAAGGTATTTGTAGAATCGTAGTAAACAAATTTAGCGAAGGCTTAGGTTTGAAATAGTGATTTTTCACTCCAGTTTCTGGCAACGTTTTATTTGCATAAATTCTCTTTTAATTACATCTACACAGAGATAAAGCACAGAACACTTGTGTTTTATTAGTTGGCACCTGCCAGTGCAGTTTTACATAATGAAAATCAACTGATGTTTACAAGTGCATACCATACACGGCTGTAGTGAGTCATTTTCCTTCGCCAGGCTATAGATGCAGGCTTTGTACCTGCAGGAGAAGCAGGGCTGGATTCAACCCTCAGCTGTGTCTGAGTAACAGAGAGTTTAATTAGAAAGGGCAGGTTTCTCAGATGTAAGTTATGGGGGTCTGGGTAGCCTGTAGTATTTGAACCAATTCCCTGGGGACTCATATGAAGGCTCAACAGTCCACAGATGTGGCTTTTCATGTTACACAAGAGCCCAGTGATTCTGAATGATATTTTATTGACTTATAAAACAGTCATGTCAACAGAGTCCTCTCAGGCAGCAGAGAGGCTCTAGGCCTATAAACCAAAGACTCACAGATGCTTCACCGCTTGTGTTTGTGTGTATGAGGGATTGGTTTTTTTTCATCGAGTGCACAGTCACCAGAGTTAGCGCTGAGATCATGTCAACCAAAATTTCCCCATCATAAAGGGAAATTAAACTGATCAAAAGTTTACACAGCTCTTAATATTTTGTATTCACCCACTTTAACATCATTGACAGCCTGAAGTCTCTTGAGGTAGTTGTCAATGAGGTTCTTTATCTTCTCTGTTGGTAAAGCAGCACATTCTTCTTGGCAAAATGCTGTATATGAACGTCACGTGTATGAGTGGTTCGCTGATTTTGAGGTCAGGAGACTGAGATCCACTCCAGAACCTTCTCTTTGTTCTGGTGGAACCAATCACAAGTGGATTTGGGCCTGTGTTTAGGGTCATCGTTGATTTAGAATATCCAGTAATGTCCCAGGCACAGTTTCTGGGCTGATGATGCACATTTTTCACCAATATCCTTTAAGATCATGCTGCTTTCATCTTCCCATGAGTTCTGACCAAGTTTCCTGTGCCTTTGGAGCTCAAACATCCCCAAAACATCAGCGATACACCTCTGTCCTTCACATTGGAGATGTTGTTTCGTTAATTTTGTGGCCAAAGTCTCTTATCTTTTCATAACATAGGCAAAAAAATCTGTAAGAAATCAGCAAGAAAGACTGTAATGAAAACCTTGACATCAAACCCATGGGCAGACCATCATCACTAGACACAATCTTGCTCAGCGAATTCTAAATCAGATCAGTCTGCATTCAACAAGTATCCACAATGCAGTCCTTTTTTTCCTTTAATGTTGTGTCCCATTTCTGAAGAGCCGAATAAGGATGGGGAGAAGCATGGCATCGGGAAGTTGATAGGGGGTGTCACATCCTGGTTAAAGACTGGCGAGTAACAATCAACAGCTGCGGAACACACAAAACTTCAATGACCCGGAGATGTAAGCGTGACTAAAAATGCAGAGAGGGAAAAGGAACTATAAATAACTAGCTGTGAAAGGAAGAAGTGAATTACGGCAACAATGAGCCATGAGACACGCAAAAATGCACTTGGACGTTGAAGCAACTGGGGTGCAGAAATTGGTACCAGCTGTCCAACTTGTGCATATGTTGCTGTAGAAAGTGCACAAATGTGAGGAGTTAATCATTTACCTAAAGTCTGGCCACTTAAGAAACATCAAGCACTCCATCCATTTGATCCTGCTTTATGCATCCGTGCTGGCAATACTTTTGCTGCATCTGCTTCGCAGTACAGCTGAGTATAAGCGGGAAATGTGAGAAGAGTTTCACCTACATGCCAGGTGCTTTCACAACAAGTGTTACAATCAGCTTGAAACTGTTTAACCCACCTCTGCAAAGAGACGTCTTAATACCAGTTCCCTGAACAGAACAACCAGCTGTCAGTTTGAAACCCTAACAGAAAAAGAGTTGTTGTACCATGTCCTTTCTTGAATTCTTTATATAAATACACTTTGGTAAAGGTGGTGATATTGCGAGGACTGATGTTAAGATCTTACCTCGACTGAGAAAGTGCTGGCTGGTCAGAAACCATTGCCAATAGTGGCAACAAGGAGTAGTTATGGTGTGTAAAGATTTGGAGATGGAACTGGACATGTAAGAAAGAACATGGAAGAATCAGAATACTGGGCATAACCTGCAACATCTTTATGGATCCAGGGTATGGGATATGAGCTGAAACTTCGTCTTAAGTCCAGGGTCTGGAAGACGAGCTCAAAATCCCTCCAGGACTCAGGGCTTAGGACAAGAATTGCAATTCTCGCATTGGCTCCAGGATCTAGGACATTGTTATTCTGGGAACTGGGATTTAGGGCATGAGCTGCAACACCCTTCCTATGCCTAAGGTCTGAGAGATGAGCTGGAATTCCCTCCAGGGTCTGGTGCTTTTGCTGCGACACCCTCATTTGGTCTGAAGAATGAGCTGCAGCTCACTTTTTGTCTCCAAGGTCTTGGATCATGAGCTGCAATTCACTCCTGTGCTCCAGGGTCTGGAACATGAGCTGCAGCTACTTCTTGGGCTCTAGGGTCTTGGATATGATCTGCATCTCTCTCCTGGGCTCCAGGGTCTGGGGCATGACCTACCGCACACTCCAGGGTCTGGGGCATGAGCTGCAGATCCTTTCTGGTTTTTTTTGGGGTCTAGAGCATGAGCTTCAATTCACACCTGAGCTCCAGGGTCTGGGGCAAAATCTGCTACACACTCCAGGGTCTAGAACATGAGCTGCAGCCTCTTATTGAGCTCTAGGGTCTGGTATATGAACTGCAACTCCCTCATTATTTCAAGGGACTGGAGCATGAGCTTGCAAGGTCCTTTTGGGCTCCAGGGTCTAGGGCATAACTACTGCACCCTCCAGGGTCTGCAACATGAACTTCAGCTCCTTCCTGGGCTCTAGGGACTGGGGCATGAGCTGCAGGAATTCCATGCTGGGCTCCAGGGTCTGACGCATGAGCAGCAGTTCCTTCCTGGTCTCTACTGTCTGGAACATGAGCTGCAACAACCTCATTGGTTGAAGGGACTGGAGAAGGAGCAGCAAGGTCCTCTTGGACTCCAGGGTCTGGTACTTTAGCTGTGAGCTGCAAGAGCTGCTCAAGAGCTGCAACACCATCCTCAGCTTCAGGTCCTGAAACACCTTTTTAACTCCATGCTGTGGAGAATGTGCAGCGAAACTCTTTTCAGCTCCAAGTTCTTGGATCATGAGCTGCCAATGGCTCAAGGCGAAACAATGGTTAGAGGAAAAGCAGGATTGTGTACAGTCAGCAAAAAGACAACTCGGATATCCTTATGTTGTCACCCTAAAAAGACTATCCTTTTATAATTAAATCTAAGTCTTGAGGTTTGTATGAAAATTAAACGGATGCATAGAGCTGTACTCACTAAAGCTGTCTTTGCTTTTGTGTTGCTTTCAATCTCTTCCTCTACCACTTCCCAAAGACTCAAGTACAGGGAAATGAAAGAGTGTTTAAAAACTTGAGAGTGACAATGGAGAGGAGCAGAAACCAAATCCCAATGCTATCAAAATGCTTTCGCATGAATGGCATTTAAGGATTTCAGGCCAAGTGTAATCCTTTTGTGGCTAGTCTTTTCATTCCAGCAGGTTTTTGCATATATAGACAAGCATTTTTCACTTTACGCTGAGACCAAACTTGATATTAATGGCTCTCTTTTGCCAACCGCAGAGCTGGCTCAGGGCTCCAAAAATCAGCTTATGTGCGGTAAGTAGAGGCTCCGATGGCTCACGTTCAATCAAGAAGAAGTCCGTGCCAGAAGATAGTGGCATAGAGGAACCCAGCTCTGCATTCTGTCTGCATATCCAGGCCAAGCTGTAAGCCTTTGACTGAGAGGGTAAGTGGAATACAAAGCAGGGGTTTTCTGCATTGCATCCTCCCTCTGAACCGTACCTGAAATCACAGGATCGCATTTAGAGTGAACATCTAAAATAAAATCTGATGTAAAAACTGAGATCATGGAGAATTTGCTGCTGTCACCAGATGTTCTAGCTCCAGCTGTAAACGTATGCTCCGTTTCAGTCCCATGTGATGTAATTTTAAGCTCCGGTGTCGTTGGTGTATGGCAAATGGCATGAATCTCATGGAAATAAATATCACCAGTGCTCTAAGATGTGCCGTTGCCAAGAACAGCTTACAAAAATGTAAATGTTTCAGTTTTTGCTGTGTCTCACTCACATTTAAGCCTCAAATACTTGTACAGTGTCTCACCTTACCACATTGGTCTGGTACCACTGGCCTTAGGCTCTTGACCACTAACTACACTGTTACCACAAGAACCACTGCTGCTATTTATACTGCCGAAGTTACTCATTTCTATACTACTGCATCTACTTTTACCACCACTACTAATACTATTACGACAACAAATGTGTTTATTTTTAAAAAGCCTTTTGGTCTTTTAAAGCAAGTAATGCAGTGTGTACTAAGACTTCTACTACCAACAGCATGACTATGATGGAGGGCACTTTTATGCTTTGTTATTAGTTGATGTTCTTGTGTTTATTACCATCCAAGGTCATTGCAAAGTATATAATATGCTCAACATTTAAATTTAACATTGCCTTTTCTAACATCTTTTAAGTGTTTGTCTTACGATTTATTCTTTTGAGCCTCTTAAGCAATTATGGTTGGTCAAGTGGTCTTGGTTTTTAATATCGAAAAATAAATTTTCCTTTCTCTACTGGGAAGCCTCTGGTTTTCCAGTTTTTTTTGGAATCCTTTGGCTTCTAGGTGAGGATACTTGTTACTTTTCTTCTCCTAAGCCTCTTATGATCTGTCTTCCCATGATATTGGGAAGACCATTTCAACTTCCAATATCCAGCCCTGAATGTCCTGAAAAATGCTCCCATCCTTGGGTGTTGTGCTGTAAAGAAACTTGCCCTGACTGATAAATTGGAAGTTCTGTTCCATCATTGATGCCTTTTCTCTAAGTCTTCAGTTTTGCCTACAGGATCCAAGTATCTGATACAGGGGCAGGTGGTATCTTTACCATTCCACTCTTTGAGAACATATTGTGTGTGTCTATGGCAATGCCCAGCTTCTAGATGTCACGCAAACTAATCTCCCAGTCGCTCCCCTGCCTGGCCTTTGAGACATCCTCTACATGTCAGACTTCTTGTCTCCTGACTTCTCTTACCACTGGCTGATGAGGAATTGGCAGCTATTTAAACTAGAAATGGACCATTCCGATTTAAAATGCTACAGTACACATTGTACCATATTTCGGAGGTGCTCAGACTTGATTTGCTTGAAACCATTAAGCATTCTTGCCCAATGGCTTCTCAACAGGGTGCTCTTCATCTGCGTCGAGGAAATATTGATGCAATGACACTCCCTGCCTGAAGATGGCGTTTACGGTACAACAGATGCACTCTACGCAACACGAGGAAAAAGGAAAGAATATGGTCCCATTGCTGCAATCTTGGGTCATTTCCACTTTTGAAAGATACTTGAATCAAATCTCGTAATATGTTCATCTTTATACCATCATTAAACAGAGCCTTCAGTGTCACAAATCAGCAAAAATGTAAATTGGATCACATGGCCGAGTACACCAGGCCTAAGATATGTACGGTTCAAAAAGGAAGACGGTTATCATCAAAAACAAAGTATCGCACAGAGCCTGATAGAATTCTCATCCCATGTTCCCAGGGCGTAACTCCTTATCTCATATTATGCAAGTGCACAGTTTCCCTTTCTTTAGAAATGTTAAAGAGCTGAGAGCTTCTAAACTTCTAATGGTTCGCCTCAAGTAGAGATTGAGAAACAGCACTGGAACCCTGCAGAGAGCCTGATCCCGCTGGCTTATGCAGATCCGTGCAAGCTGATTACAATATCTCCCCTAAAATGAACTTGGTCCAGTGCTGATGGAGAAAAATCTGACACTTCAGCCAACCTTTACTATAACATGGGTAAAGAGGAGGAGGGTTACCTCAGGTAATGTTATCGTCCCTAAAAATCTGGTGAGAATTTCACCCAAGTTGGTAATTAAAAGTTTTTTTTCCTTTGTGAAGAACACTATGTTCTACCAAAGAATATTAATCCCGAGCAGTTAAATATTTTAGATGCACTTACACAGATGAAATACTCACTTTCCAGAGGTTTGCCGCTCTTCAGTTGTAACGCTGTATTTTATTCAGTTTGTATTTATGCAAGACGTGCAAATCGATGCAAAGAATAGTGTTTAGAACTTTCGCCGGGGTCTGTCATATGAGGAACATGTAAAAAAGGGAAAGCGTTAAGTGCCGTTTAAAGCCTGATTGAGACCCTAAATCATTACCCTTCTGTTTGACATGCATGGCACATGCTTGCCAGTACTTTTCAATAAAGTGGGTGTTCTGCTAACCCAAGAGCATTCTGTCCATCTGGCCAAACACAACACTGGCAGTGTGCCCACCCCGTTTGCTGTGCTGGCGTGAGCCTGCATTCAGAGCAGCCTTGGCCATGGCAATGGAACCTGGCCCTGAGGTACGCTGGGAAATGTTGCAGGTACTTGGGCAGTGTAAACCTGTAACATAGACATTATCTTCTTGACTGCCACCCTCACCCTCACTTGTGAGTGTTTACTGTTAACGCCTTGTGTAGCTTCACAACAAAGATTTAACTTCCCTTGAAAATACTAACAATTCTCTGTAAGTTACCAATAAAATACTTGAAATACAACAAATACTAGTGGATTGCTTCTTTAGATAAATAGTATTGTGCTGGCTGTTCAGAGGGTCTACAGTCAGGAATTAGCATTCCTCACTCTTTATACCGTATTAGGGGTGTAACGCTTCCCTAAAATCGTATTCGGTTCACTACAGTGTCGTGGAGAGCTCGGTTCGGTTAATTTTCAGTACAAAACAATAAGAGCTTACAAAATTTTTATTTTGAAAAGCTGCCAATACATAATAGAATTCTTGCATAAAATAAATAAAAGTGACACATTTGGGTGATTTTTTTTAAATAAATTGCACTCTATAAAGAACTCTAAAAAAAAACACTCTGAAGCACTGATTTGAATTCCCTCTCTGTACTAGCTTGAATGTGTTCTATGTGTATGTCTTCTGATCAATCCATTTTGTACCAAACTGCTTGATGTTTACTCCCAATGTAAGTTGCTTTGGATAAAAGTGTCTGCTAAATACATAAATGTAAATGTAATGTAAATACACATTTTTAAAATAAAAAAATTAAATACTGCAACTAGTTAGGACCTGAAAACTTTTAACACTAGCGACAGCTTCAGCTTATATATCAACAAAACTAACTATTCAAGTTTTAAGTTTTTGGCTAAAAAGATGAACCTATCCACATTTTCTGAAGAGCACAGATCTGGTTGCAGTGGCAATATCTCCAGCTGTAGAAAATGTTGATGTGTTGCCTGCCCGATCTCCGTGGAACAATGGCGGCATACAACTTTAAATTTATCCACTCGTCTATCCCTTTACGTATTTTAACAGAGAAGCCAAAGTGTTCCCAAACAGGAGACCGTAGTGAGGTGGGAGGGTCTTCAAGCTCTGGCTTCTCTTTCACTGTTGCCATTACTCGTGCAGCTCTACTGTGCGCCACTCAATAGCGTCCGTGCGGAAACTCGCCTAGGAATATTGTTCCGCTGCGCTTAATATCGCGCTAATAATAAATTTATATTATTTAATTAAAAAAATATACTGAAACAGTACGCAAGTGTACCGAACCGAACAGGCCGCACCGAAACGGTTCAATACATCCTCATGAACCGTTACACCCCTATACAGTATGTTAAAATTCTTTTAAATTTAAATTGGCCATAATGTACAAAATCAACTTTTGACACTCCCAGCATCTTTTAGTGTCGTTCCCTCATCAAAAACATGAGTCAAGTTTTAATCAGAATCTTTCACGCATGTTCGTGTAATCCTTTTTTGTGAGCTGAACACGGCTCGTTGTTCCTTGTAACGCCCATAGTTTTTAGCTCCGCCCACTGACCAATCAGATTAATCTGACAAAAAATATTTGCTCATAAACTCCAGTAAAAAAAAAAAGTGAACAGTGTAACTTTAGCCTTGCGAAAAGAAGTTGAGACACTCTCATCGATCACACTCAACATCTTGTGTCTCTCAGTCCGGCTTTTAAAGGCAATCAACAGCTGAATGGATTAATTACGGTATACTTCTATGAAAACACTAAAACAATCCGGTAATCCTAGTTCAGTGTACCAGAAATGGTTTACTGTTGCTCTCAAGGTACTATGGTTGCTAACAATGAACGAACAGAAACAGGGCTACCTGTGCGGTTATACATATTGAATCAGAATCTAGTATTCGGACAGAACATGGCTCAATACTGTTTTATTGTTTTCTGTGTGCCCCTGGTTTCAAAGGCTACATTTTAAAGTAATCCTTGTAATACTATTGACTTTTGGAAGCTAAAAGTGTTTCAGAAATCGGCACAAAGTTTGCTTCTGACTTAGATCCAATGTCATGGCAGCTCTGGAGGAATGCATTTTATTTCATGTTTATTTTGCCTGCATTAGCCTGTTGCCTTCAGTCTCTTGTGGCTAATATTTTTATTGGCCAACACATTTTTCACATTTTGGAAAGACTAATCATCATCATATGTATTTATCAATAATATTTTCTAAAAAATGAGCAAGTAATCAGAAAATTTGTGTCAGAATCTTTGAAAGTCTTAGAGTTTCAGATGTGTTTGGTTTGCATTGTAACCTCTGATCTACAGAGCTGTGCATGGATGTATGTGTTAGGTCTTCAGGTCTTGTTTTAGCAACAATTAATAGGAAATGTGCTTTTTATATTCAGAATATTTCACTAAAGCCGGAATGAACACTAAATGCTGAGGTTTAGAGCCAGGGAATGATTTCTGATGAATGATTCAGGGAATCTATGTTAAGAGTAGCTTAAGACGAACTTGAAAACAGACTTGGCAGAAGCTTCACAAATACCACATCAGGACGTTCAAAACCATAATTGCTGGTTGTGTTCTTCAGAATTGTTTATTTTAGAGTCCGGGATTACAATTTAAGGGAATTTGCTTTGCAATTAGTGTGTTAAAAATAATAAAACAATTTAGCTAAAATACCTGAATTTTGTTTGGCCGTTTAGAACAGAAATTAGATTGAAAGTGCAACGTTTTGCATCGAAGAGTTCTGTGAAGAATATTTTTGGAAAGAGGATTCAAATTAAGAATGACATAGTAAACGGCGTCCAAATACGTGAAGAATTCTGAACCTCCCGCTCGAATGATGTAATTTCACACTGTAATAAAAAAAAAAAACAAATAAACCATTGCTTTTTTTTTTAGCTCTAAATCATTGTGAGTTTGTTTTATGATTCGTCCGGCTGATCGGCTTTGCTAAACTTTACCAAACAAGTGAATATTTTCCAGTTGCAATGGTGGAGTGCCGCCTCACTAGGCCCCAAGGTTTTTCAAAGAGCACCCTCCAACTAATCAGAGAATCAACTACCTCTCAATAGTAATAATAATAATAATTTATTTTTTTATTTACACCTTATACTACAATATAAACATTTACAAAACACATGTGTGTGGATGCACTTAAAATGAAAATTAAAGGTAGAATTACGAGCCAAAATGAGAATCAAGAGTAAACAAAAAACAAATCAACAGGGAAAAGCTTCCCAAACCTTTAGAAGTCTTAGAGCGGTTTTTACTGCTTTACAATTTGCTTTTATAAATGTCATTTATTTTCAAAATAAGGTTTGATGTCATTTTTAGTACAACCCCAGATTCATTTTTTACAAATATTTTTTCATTACATTACACAATAATTCCGCAACAAACCTGGAATTATTGAAACTACCATTTTTTTACTGCAAAAAATAAAAATGAATAAATCCCCCCCAAGGTCAAAACTAAGTGAAAATTCAAAACAAGTGAACCTCTCCTAAACCTTATACACAGTTTCATTGTGCTTTTTTTGTCGCAGAACCTTGAAAAACACAAGACATATCACAGGTCTTGTACTTCCAAGGGTTATCTCTTCTTTTCGCCAGTAGATGGCACTGTTTGGGGTCTGAAATCAAACATTTTCTCACATTTTAAATTCCATTACCTTGAATAACTCTTGTAATGTTTGTTTAAAACCAAAAATATCAAAACTAATAACCTTTTGAAACCTTCACATTATATTTGCAATCAAAACTAAACAATAACCGGTTCACATAATTTCTCCTTAAATCAAAACAGCATCGTTGGCAAACGCATCAAGAAGAACAAGGTTTTAAATTATAGTTTTTTTAAGAAAAAAAAAAACAAAAAAAAAAGCGTAAAATCAATGCTATTTCAAAGTGTCTGACCAGGAAGCTAATTTTTATTTTGAAGGCCGCATGTAGAACAAGGTTAACAAGGGTGGGGGTTGGGGGATTTGAGATAAAGGGTGCATGTAGACTCAGGAACAACATTTTGGTGTAAATAAAGATCCTTAGTTAAACAACAAAGTTAAACAACAAGCTATAGACGCAAGAGGAGAATTATCCGGCTCTATAAATTAAAATTTAAAAATAACTCTCAAAGTCACTGTTTTTAATGCAGGGTTTCTATAAATTTGTTGATTTAAAGTCTAAGGTAGGAAATCCCCCTCTCCCCAAACATTTAATGCTAAGGGAAACGCTGGTAAAGAACAAATTGTGCCTTAAATTAATTAAATACATTATTGTGGCACCGACCTGTGGGCTATTGCCATTTGTGAAGTGGCACAATCTCTGGACGTCTGGGAAGATCTGGTGCAGGCTTCTCCAAGTAAATCCAGTATTGGAGAGTGACTCTAATCTTTTGTGCAATAGATTCACAGCTGCTTTGCCTCTATATTTGTTTATATTCTCATATTACGCTAATGTGTACTGTATTACTGCTGGAACCCCACTGAAGGCATGGTTATGAACATGATGAGAAGTGATTGCTTGGATTTTGTGGAGCTGAACTGTTCACTCCAGTGTGGTGTTGCTTGTTATTGAAGACTTTAGTAGAATTACCATAGGAAAGAAGCCAATAAACCCTGTAGAAAAAACGCTTCTCCTGAAAAAGTCAACTTTTTATAAACATAGCACATATAAATTACAGTCACCCATGACATCCAACCTCAGGACCACAGATGCATTTCTAGCTCGGGCTATGCCTATATTAAAAGTGAGAACTAATAAATACAATGCATAGCTTTCTCGAAATCACTACAACTTAAAAAGGTTTAACTTCAGAGAGAAAGCGCCATTTTACAAACTAGCCTTAACCACGAGGAAATGTGTTGATCATGTTTCAGAGAGAAGTCTAAAATAAATCCCAAATTTTAACAGGATTCCTAGCGTCCGGGATCTGAGCAGCAAGGCCAGAAAGATTTTTAAAAACTACCTTACAATTTGCTCTAGTAAATTACCTTTAAAACCTTTACCTTTACCTTTTGTGGCAATGCTTGCTATCGTTTTTTTCAGTACATTTTATTTCATTACACAATAATTCCACCAACACACCTGAAATTATGCAAAAAATACAATTCCAAGCATAAATATTGTCATTTTATTACTGCAAAAACTTGACAAAACAAAAAAATTGCATAAAAAAACCAGGTGAGCCTCTCTTAAACCTTATAAACTGGTCCATGCACTTTTTGTGCTGGAACTTCGAAAAACACACGCCATATCACAGGTATTGTACTGCCATGGGTTATTCCTTCTTTTCACCTCTAGAAGGCAGCGATTTGGGGTCTGTAAAATGAAACTGAAAAACGATGGTGCATTTTCTCACTTTTTACTTTGAAATACCTGTTATATGTCATAACTCTTGTAATCTTTGTTTAAAACCAAAAATATCTAAGCTAATAACATTTTAAAACCTAAACGTTTCAAAAGCACTTTTAGGAGCAGGGCAGCAAGTTCCTCTGCCACTGGTCTATCCTGCTTCAACGTGGCATAAAACCAAATGTTTTGACATTTGTGCAATGAAAACTGATGGAAAAGGTTTAGAGCTCTAAAATTTAGAAAAGTGAAGGTATTGAAACTCCCACATCCCCCAAGGTTACTGCCTGATTTTAGTGTCTGATTTGACTTTTTAGACTAAGGTTGTATTTTATCTGTTTGTTTTTAACCTTGTATGTGTTTATTGTATTGTTGTACAGCACTTTGGTTTGCTTGTGCTGTTGGAATGTGTCATAAAAGAAAAGCTTGATTGATTTTTATAATTAAAACTCCAAGATTACTCCAGTAAAGGTATACTATCAACACCCCGTCCAATTTACCTTAACCTTCTTGGAGATCCTTGCTTACACACTCCAGAAGATCTTCAAAGATATTAGAATGAAATCAAATAGGGCCTAAAATTGATCCTTGTGGCACACCACACTCAACTGAAACAGGAGAAGATAAGTCACTGCATCACTGGACTGACACGGATCTTATCCCTGAAATAAGAGCAAAACCACTCTATAACAGAAGTGTCCGACAGCTCGACATGCTCCAGACGCTGGAGACAGTGTTAGGGTCCAAGGTCTCAAACGCAGTGGTAAGGGGTAATAATAAAACAGCCGATATTTGCCATTCAAATGCCATCAAAATGTAATTTCGAACTCGAACTGAACCTTGATAAAACATTATCGCACAGCACACGCAACTCCAGTAGTATTTGGATCTGCTTAAAGATCAGTTTTTCCATAATTTTAGCCATAATTTTTCCATAACAATGAGAGGATTGAACGCAGTATTCAGCACTATCTCTGGCATCAAGAACAGATTTAATAATTTAACTATGTGCAATGCCACAGATGAAAATTTATTTTAAAAAGACTTTGAGAGTGCAGCAGGAAGCTATCGGCTGCTATCATCGCTGAGCACATGTCCCATGCTGTTTCAGAGAGCTCAGTTCCCAAATCGTCCTCCCAGGCGACGTTAACTTTATGGAAGGGACTGTGACACAGCTACTTTTCCTAGAAGTTAATTTAGTCTTCATCTCCGATTCAGATCAGCTCACACTGAGCAAAAAGTGGGAGCTGCAGCTCTGGCTGTTGAACACCGAGTTTCTAATCACTACGAGGAACACATTAGTATGCAGCTGTGAATGAGAATGGTTTTCGCGGAGACCCAGAGGGTGAGACATTTTATGACATTTTATTTCATTTTTACGACAGACTAATCCCCACTGGAGCAAATTGCAACCGAGCTGAAGAAACTTTTGAAACCATTATTACATCTTTAAAAACTTTTTTTTACTTCCAAGCCAGCTTTTGCCTCTGATGCATGGGGTCAAGACTTTTTTAAGTTACATGTTAAGTTACAGACATGTCCATTCCAGTGAACTATGTGCACTTGTAAATTAAAACAGTATGAAGGTAATTGAAATATGAATTAAATTGTGCTTCTTTTTATGCTTTTTCAACTTATTTTCACATTGTATAGGCTACGGCATACACCTAGGCTACGGCAATGTTTCATCGTCACTAGACCAGATACCAAAACTGTCCAGGCCATTCCATCGAATGGGTGTCATTTTGGTCCCTGGGACCTTTATATCTATTTAAAAGCATTAAAAATTGCTACTAAGCAAAGTCTACTACATAGTATTCTTATTGCTAGAACATTGAAATATTGATAAAATCCACATTAAATTGAAAAATAGCATTTATTGCTTGTCCCCAGTCTTCACCATAAAATATGATTCATATCTTTTAAAAAGAACCTTTCTTTTGCATTGATATACAAATACAGTTGTACCTCAAGATATGAATGCTTCACATTATGAAAAATCCAAGATATCCAAAAATCCATTTCTTTCTGGAAATGTTTTGCTTCGAGATGCGAAACTCTACGCATGCGCTTGGTTTTGTGTTGGTGTTCGTGAAACATCATCTCCTCAGACATTTCGTAACATCGCCTCACTCTCAAGATAAGGTTTAACATTTTAGTACATAACACATATTTTGTTGTGTTTTAATATCATTTATTACATGAACATTGTGTAGATTTAAGGATTGAAGAAACTTGATTTTTCTCTTGTTGATTTTTCAATTTTTTAATCAACTTATTCTGTTGTTTCTGAGAACCATCTCACTACTGTATAATGTTTTTTCCAACTACATTTATTTACACAAATATCTATATTTTCTTAGATAATAAAAAAAAACATTTCAGTCATGTCCCCAGCTTTTTACTCCTTCATGTTAAACACGCTGTGCTTGCGCATCCACCATGCTCCGGGTTTACTGGATCTATGTGCCCTGACATCGACCCGTTTGGTGGGCACCTCATGGGCTCCTCAGGCTCCCGGTGGCTCTCACGCCATGCCTTTTGCTATTCCCAGTAGAAGCAAATAGTCTGCTGTCTTCCACACACTGATTGGTGTGACTCCCCCTCTCCTCGGCTGCGTCGCCTTTAAGTGCACGGGCTGATGTGTGGATGGTTTTGCTTTTAGTTCTGGTTTTCATTAGTGCTCAAAGTTTAAGTTTTTTTAAAAGAAAAATGACCTGAAAGTTGTGCTTTCTTTAGCCAAGCACACACACATAAAAAAGTTTAGTTTGCAAAATTTTTGTCATTGAATTTTGAAATGGCCCTCAAAGCTCTTGAAATGTTACGTTTTTGCAGCAGGATTTCGAGCGTGGCTGACATTGTAAGTGTGCTTGACATTTACAGGGCAGTTGTTCCGAGTCCTGAACCTTCCCAGCCTTCCCCCTCTCTCCCCACATCTCGGATGATCACAATAAAGGCAAAATACAAAACAAAACAGAGTTAATCCGGGATGAAAATATTTTATATTGACACCATTTTGGCATATTTTACATTAACGTCTCGTGATGTTTTGAAACCGAAAGGAGTTAATATGGACAAAAGAAGATATAAGACAACTGTTCCATAAGCTACATTCCGTTCCTATTTGTGGTTTGGGGCTATATTTGGCAAAAGTGTTTGGTGATCTAGTGGCCAGGGTTTTTTCATTGACGGTGACACATCTGCTTTGGGGAAAACAGCGTAGACAAAACAACTTCTGCTCGTCCCACGCGAAACCCTTGTGCTGGGGGACATGAGGGGCAGGCTGCAGCCTTTCAGAGCATGTTCACTGACTGTGGCATTTATGTGCTTATCCAGTTAGATGAAGTCGACTGGGATTGTAGCCAGTGGATAAACCGCTGTGCTCGGCCGAGACTCTAAGTAGTGGCATTCACCAGGCATCACGGCCGAGAGCCAACAGAGCCAATGACGTTCCTTATCTCCAGCTGCGCGGGAATGTTTACTCTGAATCTTGCGCGTGTGGAATGACAGCTCAAATGTCCAGCCTCGCTCAGGGTCTCTCTCCCCCCTTCCCATGCAGCTCTGAACGGCTGTAATAATGTTTGATTTCCCACATGTATGCGGTTAGCGCGCCTTGAGATATGTGAATTCCAGTACAAGTTTAACCATCCCTAAATATAGGAATGATACTATATGCTTACTGAGAACTAATAATAAGCTCTAACCATCATATAATTGGCACCAGCATTTTACTGAAATTGAACGCAATTATTTTTGAACAAAGAAAGGAGCAGATTACAAGTGAATGCATTAAAAGAAGACTTTTTTTCAAAGCCTCATTCTCCATCTCCCCAAAGAGATAGTGCCATTTTGGAAACTATTAAGATGTTCTCCAGATGTGACTATTGGGCTTTTAGCTTAGCATAAATACTGAATCCAATTTGACCAGTAGCAATGATCACTCACCGGCCACTTTGTTAGGTACACCTGTCCAACTGCTTGATAATGCACATTTCTAATTAGTCAGTCACATGGCATTGAAATTTTATTTACTTATTTATTTTTTGCATAAATGTTATGAAATTCCAAATTTTAAGAATTAAGGTCTCGACACATGTACCGAGCTGTGTTTTCAGTCTTAAGTTTCGTTCGACTAGACACTTTGACCGGAAAACCATTTGTCACTTTTTCGTGGCAATGACTTTGCACAGAAAACAAGAAAGAAACAGCGTGCCACGAATACTCTTTTCTCCCCATTATTGTCAAACTGCTCAACGTCCTGAATTTGACTCTTGGTTCTTTGATTTCTTATCTGTCGTCGTCTTCTCTTTCCTGTTTCCGTGTGTGACATTTTCAGGCATCAACATTTCCTCGACCCAGACGAAGAGCACCCTGATCGGATCGGATCAGTGTGTAGAAGTCTTTATATATGTTATCCTGAAATAAATAAGGTCAGTGTGATTATTCTTGGTTCATTTGGTTTAAAATACTTGTATATTTAAAATTTCTGTTTAAAATGACTCACACAGTCAACACAAAAGCACTCAAACTTCACTCTTTAAAATCTTTATTTTAAAATATGTGCTATTTAAAATATTTTAACACATTTATAATATTGGGTTTGCATTTTTGTAGCAAACCATTTAGAAAATGTTGCACTTTTCTGGCAATATAATCTCAAAAATGATTGAATGAATAAAGCAGACATTGTTTGCTGGTCAGAGATACTTTAAAGGGGTCATATTGTGCAATTTTTAAAGCAGTTATTAAATGTTAAAAACGTCTTTGAATCATCTCGTGTTTTTTGCCTCTGCAAAACGCAATGTAAACCCCCCCCCCCCCATTCCTCCCGCAGTCATGCTTTCACCACACATCTTTTGCGCATTGGCCGCCAGTCACAACTCAAATAGAACGGCATGAAGTCGTTCAAATAGGAATTAAGTTTTCTGTGCGTCACCTGGACTGGAAATGGAGATAAATACATTCCAAAGTGCATCGAAGAGTTCTGCGTAAGTCTCATCACTTAAGACAGCGCTTCACGCAGTTCAGTGCCTGTGTATGCTAACGCGCTCTCGTGCTGTTTGCATGAGATAAAGTTAATGAACAAAGTTTGGATCGATTTCATGCAAATTTTGTAGGAGTTTGAAATCAGGAATGTGTTTATTCTTTCTGTGTGTTTCTGTGTGTCGGGTGTTTCGCTGACATTATTAACCGATTCCAGGTGTTTTGTGCAATACCGGGTTGGTTAGCATTTCCAAGTTGCTTGCATCGCTTAACCCCATTACATTATAATTGACAGAAAACACACTTTCTCTACATTATTCTTCAGTGAGGGTCTGCTGTGGGTCTGCTGCTGCACTCCTGGGTCAGGCAGCGCACCCAATTAGAGATGAGCTGTACTAGCGATTAATCTGATTGATCAGTGGGCGGAGCTAAGATCTATGGACGTTGCAAGGAACATCAAGCCGTGGTTAGCTCACATAAAAGGATTACGGTATTACACCAACATGCATGAAAGATCCTGAATAAAACTTGAGGTGTGTTTTTGTTGAGGGAACGACATTAAAAGATGCTGGGAATGTTAGAAAAGTTGATTTTGCACAATATGGCCCCTTTAAATTAAATTATAATTGTGTTATGTGGTTTATTTATGAAATAGATTCAAATCCCAGGGAACTATATAAAAAGTTCCAAGTAATAAATTAAAGAAAACCTCCACTGGTGTTGTCCTCACCACAGAGTTCTTTAAAAAGCGTAATAAAGGGATGCATACCATTAATTATTACAGGAAAAATGCTTAGAACCAGTCTTAGCAATCAAGTGCACAGACTTGCATGGAATAAGTGTTTAAAATGAACATAAAAGATTTTATATTCCTCTTCCCAAGACGTCCAACAGATCCTTCAGACTATTATCTCTGCATTAAAAGCACAAATCAACCCGAATCAAACTTCAACGGCTTGACACAATCTTGACATCGTCAAACGAAGCAGAAAATGTTTATAAGCATTCCTTAAAAGTAGACAGAAACGTACTAAAACATTTATCTATTACCGAGCTGTGCTCACTATAAATGAAAATAATTAAAACCTTTACTGCATTTTCACAGACCCTGGGAGCTGATGTCAAATACACGGTGGTCCTCTGTTCCAATCTACCCCAGTTCCAGGGGAAGGTTGTAATACAAGTACGAGATATAAAAACGAGAGGCCAGTTCGTGCAATATTCTTCCAAAAAAAACTGAATCTCTGTTTACGACAGAAACATTACCAGGACTCAGTGTTCACTCCTAAAATTGAGTCCCAATGCTAACTAATGCAATTTGGCAAGCCTGAAAGGCAGCATTGGTGGTCACAAGTTTCACAAATATCCTTTGCCATACCACATACACTAACTGGCCACTTTATTAGGTACACCTTACTAGTATTCTGTTGGACCTACTTAATTGCCTTAATGTTGAATGGCACAGATTCAACAAGGAACTGGAAACATTTATCAGAACATTTGGTCCATATTGACATCAATATGTTCGCTGTCCGCTGCACATCAATGATGCGAATTCTCCCAGACAAACATTCTAAACTCCTAGACTGCTCAAGCTGCAGCCAACGAACTTTGCCAAGACTTCCAAACAGTTTTGACCCGGTTCTATTGATTAAACATGGGGTCAAATTGTGCAAAACTGAATCTGAGAACCTCATAGAACCTTCAAATTGGCCACACTTGTGGAGGTCATCAGTCTGTGCAAGAGCGTATTAACCACTGTGCAAAAGTATTTGAACCCCAGTCTCTAGAAATTCTTAAGGGTTTTACCATTGACTTAAAAAGGGCATTGAAAATACATGCCAATAATATCAAGATGAAATATCATAGAAAAACATAATTACAATAAACACTTACAGCTCCCTAGCAACCAAACTGTTTACCCTAGTAGCCAAATTGTTTGAAATCCATCTCAGCTTTAGTAAATGATAGAGACATGTGGGTTGGTTTATAAAACTTATAGTGATAAAGAGAACATATCACTGACCCCTCGTTAGCAACCAGACTGTTTACCGTTGCAACCAATTTGGTAAATATTTATCTAAGCTTATGAAACTCAGAAACATGGGGGTTGGTTTATGTTACTCATAGTAACACTAAGACAAGCCATCATCAAACTTTAGCCATCTAGTTAAGCATTTGCCCTTCCTTCAAGAGTCGAACAACGTCATTAACATGGACCGGATGGACAGTCCTGCCTACAGCCTCTACAACAGTCCAGTGATGAGCCTCGAGCACAGAAACAGGCCTTGTGAAATCTCTCTCTTCACCAGTGGCACTTTTGCTGAAAGAGAGGCGGAACCTCTTGAGTAAAAGGAAAAAGAGAGAGCAAATAACAGCTTTGAGAATGTTTGGATTTTAAAACCAGGACATTAGTACAAACCATAATAGCTGGCTCACAAAGTGTCCGGTTTCTCTAGTCTCCCTCGCACAGGCAGTGATGTAACACCAAACATTTGTGATGGAGCATTCGGTTGTTGTGCTCGGAGAGATTTATTTGTACTTTGTTCATTCACTACAGAAAGCACTCCGTGTTTTGTTAATGGCTTGCCATCGCTCATAGCCGCTAGCTCTTCTGATTTGTAATGGTTTGACGATAGCAGCAGCAATCTTCATTGTTTTTTGCCAAATTCACTGTGTGGAGAATGCAGAACAGTTGGTGACGTACAACATTTGCTCACGTATTCATAATAAACATAATATTGGGTTTATTTTAAAAGTGCAGAAAAATGTGTTTGAAAGTTTGCGCTTTTTAAATGAGTACAATAAAGACTTCTCCTTTCCCAAACCATGTTGTAGTGCTTTAGCAGTGTATTTTTCACCAGATTTTACGACTCGGCTTGGTTCTACTCGCCACGGTTCTCCTTTGTGTTTCAACTGACTTCCATTCTGTACTGGGAGAAAACCCTTGTAAAGTCAGAACTGGTGAAAATGTACGGCCGATTGTGGTTCGAAAATGGCCCTTTAGCACCACCTAATGCGTATCATCTTAAAGTGCACTAATGAAATGCCGTAGGGAAATGTCATTTTGCACAAGTGTTGTGTAGCAAAGACTTAAATATAAGTAACATAGGTAAAGTTTCCAAACTCCAAGCCGGTTATTTGGTAAAAACCTCTAAAAATTCCCAATTTTACTCGTTATTCTTTGACAAATTTCTCCTAGTTCATCTTCAAACTCCATCGGCCTTATGTTGAGACATACAGGATATTCAATTGACTTTTGTTAAACGACGTGCGTACATCGGCGGGCAAATATTCTACATTTCGCCACAAACAGGAAGTGGCCGATCGAGTTAAGAGTGCATGCATGAACACATCAGTAAAAGAGCCTATATTGTCAGCTGTAGCACCACCTAATGGCAACATGGAATATCCCGTTTTTTGCTGCTATTTCCGGCTGTGAGGAACATGTTTAAAATTCGTATTGGTGTAAGAACTCCTTTTTCACCAAAGTTGGCATGTGTGACAAGAAAATGGTACAAATAATAGGAAAAAATAAAGTCTGTCACAGCGCCACCTGGTGGTCATGAAAGATTTTTTTTTTTTCATTTTTTTATTTGCCCTATTTTTCTGAAGTTTTGACAGCTATTGTTTGAAAACATCTCATATTTTCTGATTGGTCATAAAGCATCACATATTGCCCACTAGGTGAGGGGCTGAAGCCCTTTGATCACTGCTTGCAGCTTTGATTAATTCTGAATCATCTAGAACCATGTCTGTGGGCACGTTTTATGATTAACTGACCTTGTTACAAATTTCCTGTTGTGTATTTCTCTCGATCTATGAGTCGCTTTGGACAAAAATGTATAAAAGCTAAATGTATAAATGTAACAGTACTTGATCTGTTTAAGTGCTATATCAATAAAGTCGCCTGCTCAAGGTGGAAATGTTGGACCCTGATTTTCTGGACAGGTAAATTTTGTCAGAGGTGAGACATCTGTCAAAAAAGATTGAAGGGATTCCATTTTAATCCTATTCCTGAGTCAGTATTTAGTTTTTCTTGAATTACAGTGCTCAAAAGTTACCAAATGTTCTCATTTCTTGGCCATTTTTCCGAAAATATGATGAAAACACAAAAGCCGTTTTTTTTTAATTGTCAAACAACTGTGTTTACAGAAACTTTGCAAATGACCCTGATTAAAACACTCTGGTGAGTTCGTGCAGAAAAGGTTTCTGAGTTTCTGGATCCTGATAGACCCTCGCCTCTTTCATCCAGTGATGCGCAGGAATTTCTGAATTCTTTGTAAGTAGCCGCTAACAATATGCCAAGCATCTCCCAGACGAGCCTCTAAATTACTGGAACAAAGTTATTTGGAACAATGAGACCAAATACAAGGCCAAGTCCTCTTCTTTACACCAAAACAAAGCGAAGGTTTTTGTGTTTTTCAGATTTTCTTGGCCAAGAAATGTAAACTTTTCCCAGGGTCTGTAAACTTAACTGTCAGAATTAAAAAGAAAATGCATAGTAAAAATAAAGAAAACTCAACTCTATTGTGCATTCCTTTTCTCTTTTTGAAAGCGCCAGGATCAGAACCAGTATAGACTGGTATGATGAATTTAAAAAAAGATTGTGCTCTGAAGAATATAGAGAGAATGTTTGTGTTAAAAATAAAACACTACATGTGAAATTCTTTGTATGTTGAAAAAAATGAAAAAGTGATTAGAAATGAACCGTGTTCTATTTTACAATAGATTCCAGATCTAGGAACTTTTATGGGATTTTGTTTAAAATAAACAGTTTTACTGCTTTAATTTGATATCTTACATTTATTTTAAAAGGCAGAGACACCGTTGGCACTACTATGGCACGCTATAGTTGTAGTGTGTTTTAACTTTGCCCTCTGGTGGCAACATTTTTATAACCGCCATACAATTATCTGTTTTATGCAAACGTTTGATTCTGCAAATAACGAAGAAGTTTAATAAACCTTTGAGTGGCTGCAGTGCAGGTCTATCACATGCTCAGCTGGTGAACGTCCAGATGTGTGAAGCCAGTCAGCACATGTTTTGCCCCTTTTTTTAAAAGGAGTTCCTTGTGTTTAAAATGTTTAAAAGTATATATGTGTTTAAAATGAACTTGGCCCAGGTTTGACTTAAGCTGCAAGCAGTCATTACTGCAGAGAGCTTCCTGCACCTTAGGGGAAAGCTCTTATTGTCTGTGAGGGTGGGTGGAGTGAGCTGCTTTAGAAGGGCAGGAGTCAGGTGGTGTGGAGGAAGCTACACCTCACTGAAAACATTTTAGAGGAAACATTACGATCTTTGAATTATGGGATGAAACGGTGTAAACGTCAACGAGCGATTTGCTCTGGGCCAGAGGAGAAGATGAGTCGCTGCTCGTGCTCGGTGGTTCCCATTCAATGTAGGATTTGGACAAGGCCCAGAATGACAGCACGAAACCACGGTTTGGTCCCACGCGTTTCCCATGCTCTCTCACACCAAACGCAGAGGTTCGCCACCTCTCCAACTTCCTCCAACGGTGCTTGTGTTTGCTTTGTGTCGTCGCACAAAACCCCCTTTCTCAAGCCCAAGGGTTTTTTCAACATGGGAAATCATTAACGAATGAGGACACTGTCTTAGAGACATCTCGTTTATTTATCTATTGTCATCTTTTTGCTTACTGTTTGTTTCCAGAACCTTCCGTACAATGGCCCCATAGACGGGGAGTGCATGCATGTACTGTTTTCTGCTCAGTTGTCTTCTAATTAAAGCTATTGTTCCGGGACAGTGTTTTCACATAAAACGTCATGATCTCCCATACAGAGCAGAGGAACTAATTAGCGCCGGCTCTGTGCTCTCTGTCAGCGTGGTGATGACCTCCGACCTTCTTAATTATGGCCACACAAAATCATGGATAAATACCAAATCAACCAGAAAGCCCACACACCAGAGATGCTCGAACGATTTCGCTCATACTGTGATGGAATCCTATGGCTATACACAAAAAATAAGATTCCTAATGGCTTAAAATCATGTGGACATCCACCCATCCACTGGGATCCACTCAAGTGATCCAAAACGAGGGATGTGACTGTGGATGAAGGCAATGTTTCCTGTCTTTTCAGAGCTTAAGGAACTTTTAAAAGCATGTTATTGGTCTTTTGCCTCAGACTAATCCAGACCCTTCGAGGTCTTATTCATCTTTTGCCATCTAGACCCTTCGAGCTACAGCCACCAAACTTTGCACTGCTCTGACTCTGGTTGCTATATATTTTCAGACTGTTTCAATATTTACCGATGACATAATGGGCATTGAAATAAATGGGAACCAGTAACAATAATGTCTTCACTATGAAACAACGTAAAGAAATTGGGGTTTGTCTATGCTAATCCTGATAACAATTTTTGTGACGTCACTGATGGCTCCCTAGCAACCAAACTGTTTCCCCTTGCAACCAACTTTTCTATCTTATATTATGTTACTGACCGCTCTAATGCAACCTGCCTGTGTACCATAGCAACCATTTTGGCATGTCACTATCTCACCCTATGAAAATCATAAAAACACAAGGGTTGGTTTATATTTCTTATAGTGAAGAAGGGAACCCTATATTATGTTATTGACTGCTCCATAGCAACCCGACTTTACCATAGCAACCATTTTGGCATATCATTATCTCAGCTAAGGAAAATCATAAAGACACAAGGGTTGGTTTATATTATTTATAGTGATGAAGAGAACCATATATTATGTCACTGACCGCTCCATAGTAGCCAGACTTTACCATAGCAACCATTTTGGCATATCGTTATCTCACCCTATGAAAATCATAAAAACATAGGGGTTGGTCATCACTCATATTGGCATGGGGAACTTTCTATGATGCCACTGACTCCTCCATACCCTTCTACCTTGGCAACCATTTCATTTTGCTAATAACAGCACTTTTACAAACCAACATCAAAGCCGTCTAGTTTACTATAGTGTTCTATATTTTTGACCTAGTTATCACCTGGTTATTCTGGGGCCACCATGAGATCAGCAGTTTGAACCTGGCATCTCACTCTGTTGGCCGTAGAAAATGTTTTGTATGGCGCGAAGGTGAGGATCCAACACCCTTCTGCGTGCATTAATCAACCCTTGTCCCCGCTGGGCATTCTTCACATGTATAAGACTGATTCTTCACTCGCTGAGATGAAGTCTGCACACAGACTCTGGAAGCAAAATGGCTCTTAAGTGTGTGTACGTGTTCATTGGCCTCTGACAGAAATCAGGCATGTATGTGCAAAAAACGCAACCCTCTCTTCAAAACACTGGGGTGGTGTTCAGGATAGGCCAGAGGAATGCGTACCGTTTTTACACTCTAGCTAAAGCTGAATGATTTGGAGGATATTTTTCCCCTGGGCAGGATATAGATCTGTATGAAACATTAACTATAATGATCTGAAACATTGGTGTAAATCTTAAATGAGAATTGGCTTGAATATACTAATTGATAATGATACTAACTTTGAAAGATTGAGTAGATGGTTTATTAACAAGGTCCGGGGGGAGCTCATCATATAATAACCCTAAGAAACTCCACTTGGATTGGCAGACACTTTTATATTCAAAGCGACTTACATTTTAAGGATTAAGTAACACATTTGGTCAGTTCTTTCTTTCCTTGGGGTTTGAACACACAATCTTTGCAATGCTCCACTGACCGAAACACAGGTGATGAATGTAAAGGCATCACATACAGTGGTTTGCAAAGCTTTATGTACATTTTCATGATTTTAAATGAAATGATTCGTTGTCTGGATGAGAAATGAGATGAGAGACATATATCACTTACGAGACAAACACATTGATGTTTGATAAGTGAAATAAAGTTGGAAAGTGTGCAAAAACTATGCGTGTGCCTAAATTTAGGCACCACAAACATTTATTCAATCGTTCGTTTTCCTTCCTCCCTTTTGGGGTCACGGGGTACTTCTGGTGCCGATCTCCAGTGCACATCGGGAGAGAGGCGGGGGTACACCCTGGACAGGTCGCCAGTCCATCGCAGGGCGCACCACAAACCCTTTCTGGTAACACTTCAGAATACTCTTCCTTAGTTAATGCATAGCTAAAAACGAAGTAACTATTGCAGTAACTATTGTTACCTACTGGGAAGTTCAGTTACTAATGTCACAGTAACGAGTGTAGTAATTACCCTTAACTATCAGTAACTATAGAATATATACATCACTCCTACCATTAATGAACCTGTGATCTGTACTGTTCTCTACAAAATCCTGTTTGGTCACTTTAGAATACTCTTCCATGTACTAAGTACTTGGTAAATATTTATGACTTGATCATCTCTACATTTTTAATAGTTTATATAAATTTATATGTCTATTCTCTGTTATATTTTACTGTTTTTACTGCGTCAAGCTGCTCACTTGTGCCTTAAATTGCTCCTCGGCACAAATAAAGTTTTCTGTATCTGAAAAGAATAATTAACTAGTTCTCAGGTGAACTACTGATTAGTTACCATATGTTCTCATGGAACTACTGAATAGTTACTGAAGAGTTATCACTTAGTTCTCAGGGAACTACTTAGTACTTTATTATAACTATCGAGAAAACTATAAGGGGGGCGCAGAGAAAAGGCTTTTCCACATCTGTGTGACGTTGCACAGTGACGCCATCTAGATGATATAGGGCTTTGAAGCTGGTCTGTGGGTTGACCGTGACCGCTCTCACCATCTGACCATTCTCACCTCTGCTTATCTGAGATTTTTCTTACTCTGCCATTTCGGACCTTAATTACACATGTGATTCTGGTCTTCCAATTCCTCAGAATGTTCCTCGCAGTTAAAATTGAGAGCGTAAATTTCTGAGACAGCTTCCCCTAAACCATAATGTTCAGCCGTCGTTGTTTTCAGCTCATTTGAGAGTTGTTTTGAGGTTTCCATGTTGCCACTTTTTAGAAAAAGAGAAGTTGAGAGCAGAAACGCTTACAATTGGCCTCCTTTAAATACTTTCTCATGATTGGATTCACCTGTGTCTGGAGGTTAAGGGTCACTGAGGACCAAATTAGTTTAAATAATTCCTGCACATTTTCCATAAATCATATAAATATTGTTTTACTTCTGAAATGTCACTCTGTTTCTCTCCTGTATCATATATTTAACTGAGAATTCTTATACAGACGACCATTGATTTCTAAAGGAAATTCATCGAAATGTTCAGGGGTGGCAAACCCTTTGCGAGCCGCGGTGTACTTTCGTTCACTGACAATAAAACAGCGTCCCACTTCAACCCTTCCTCAGCGGAACTTGGAAACAGCGATTATCATACAGTTAATGCTGTGAGGTCACCAACTCCGTCACTGAAGGCCTCGGGTCGACACTTGAGTCTCAAATCTGACTGGACAAAAAAAACGTACTATTCAGAACATCCAGGAGAAGTGAAATGAAAGGTGAAGAAATGAAAACCTTTCATGGAACAAACCAGTACTTCTGATTCAGGCCAAACCTTGACTGTCTGCCATTGATCGAATGTGACCTGGGCCTTCCTTGTACCACCTGAGTAAAGATCCAGTTTTTTTAAAGAGCGTCTCCAGTATGCCTGACCTGTCGGGAACACAGAAACACTCTGTGCTGCACCTTCTGTTGAAGTGGCAATTAGAAAGTTGAGCTCTGGGAGCACAAGCTCTGCTCTCATGCTGTCAGGCTGCATTAGAGAGAAGTGCTGGATCCAGGGACACTAGCTCCCCTGTGGCTCTCTGTGAGGTCAACACTTCTTTACAGGCTGTGCTACCACAAAATGGCCTGGTGACACCGTGTTACTCACCTCACACAATGCATACGGTCAGCCTCGGTGTTCACCATTTAATCTATTAGCGCCTCAAAGTGAAAAATGCAAATGTGAGCCTAACTGACCATAGACGTTCCATATGTTCAGGCGAGCCACAGGGTATAGTCAGCGTCGCCAGCCACACCTCGTCAAGCTTAGCCAGCGGAGGGAAGGAGAGAGCCCTTTTCCCCAGTATGCACCACAAGGACGGCACTTCCCTGAACCAGATGGGACAACCCCCCCCCCGAGGGCGAGTGAGTAAGTGGACGAGAGAGAGAGAGAACCGTGAGCTTGGAATGAGTTCAGGCGGATCCAACTCGCAGTAGCGTTAGACACCCCCCCCCCCCCCCACACACACACACACACCCCCACCCCCAAACCCCAGGAGGTTTGAATCGACGGCAGCGCGGTCGAGTTCCTGGACCTACATTCTTGAGTTTCTGGACCCCCTCTCGACCTCCAACGCCAAGTGACCCTCAATTTAATTTATTTATGTGTCGATAGATTTGTTTCAATTGAGGACTAAATGATTGGGATACGAATGACGAGTAGCAGGAGGCTGCACATGCTCAAACACATCAGCATCAGTCATGTTTTCTGAAACATAGAAATACGAAATCAGATCTAGACTCATGTACAGTAAGAAACAGAGCAGATAAAAACACTTTACGGTGCTTTCACACCAATCCCTGTTTAGGATGTGTATTTAATTGTCAAAATTACTGAAAAATATTGGCAAATGAAATAAAGAAAATCTGGTGGAAATTTGCCACAATCGACTTTTTTAGTAGGTCTTTGTTACTTATAAAAATGTTCCAAATTTCAAACAGGACAGAATAACAGTGTAAAACAGTAGTCATTCCATGTTGCCACTGGATGGCGCTATAACTGGAATGTTCAGTAACGTCCCATGAGCGGCTGATGCACATTTTCCTCCAGGATCCTTTGAGAACATGATGCTTTCATCTTCCACCAATTCTGACCAAAGTTTCCTGTGCCTTTGGAGCTCAAACATCTCCAAAACATCAGCGACCCGCCTCCGTGCTTCACGGTGGGAATGTTGACTATTCTCCAAATGTAGCGGTTGTGGCCAAAAAGTTACATTTTAGTCTCATCCCCCCAAATAACTTTGTTCCAGGAGTTTGGTAACTTTGTTCCATTGTAGAATTCGATGAGACCACCAGAAACATTTGTTAGGATTCAAAGCTGTTGTGCATCTGTGGGAGACTTTGAGTGTGGGATCACATTCGTTCTTTTCTCCAGGGGAGTTAAAGAGCATCTTTCAGTCCTCGTTTGACTCAGGCAAGGTTGGCGTCACCCACAAGTACTAGAACGTTGGACAGGAACTGAAATGAAGGTGCCAAGGACTTGACGTTCACACACGCACACAGAGGGATGTGGTTAACAATGCCCTGTGTGCCACTGCAGGACAGTTTGGGACCCAAAACAGAGACGTGCTCAAACTCCAGTGCTCTTTCCAAGCCTTCTTTTGTCTCCTTATGAATAATCTATGGTCAAATGTGGTAATCAGACCTTCTAGGCAAGTCTAGTTACAATGCTCATCATTTACCCCCATTAGCAATGCCGTTACCTCATTCCTTGGTTAACTCAAATTGCATGGAAACAGTCCGTCTACAGCAGTGCATTATGACAGGGACAATTACTGCTGGATAGGTGGACTTTGTCATTGTGCGCCTCTTAGAATACGCTGTGTGGCACTGGGAAGCGCAAACAGAAGATGATGAGATCATTATTGAGCAAAGCCATGATTATAGCACATAACAAATAGAATTGCAAACCTAAATACACACACGGCCGTTTTAGATTACATGATAATGATGGCAGGAAACCACACAGATCAACAGACGTGAATATAATTGATCACTTTGCACACGATGCTCTCGTGGATTCGGATTTCACCTGCACCATTGCCAGCTCATTTTTCCCAATTATCTTGTGAAAAGCTCGCTTGATGGTAATATGGATTCAGTGTCACTTAATGCTGACAGAAATGAGCAGCGGGACAAGTTAAGTGGGACGTTTGCGTATGCAGTCGGGTTGGATTTACAAAGAGTAATCATCCCAGAACAATATATCACGGGGTGATTGTTAATAGGCTACTCGCACCGAGCCTCGTGACAAGTGTCGTATCCAGAGGGCCTACCCTAGAATTCAGAACATCTTTTTTAAAGTGAAAACGTTTCAAAAACAATTGCAAAATGTTGTGTTTCTTTGTTTTAGACTTTAATATTGAACAGGGTAAATACTTATTTGTATTTTTTTATACAAATATGAAAGGTTGAATCTTTTGTGTACAGAGATGTCAACAAATATTTGATCACCCTGTGATTTTGCCTGTTCTCCTACTTAGAAATCATGGAGGGGTCTAGATATTCCAGCATGGATATCCACTGTGAGACGCAGAATCTAAAAATACAATTTATTTGTAAAATTACAGAATGCTTTGTTAACAAGTACAGTGGTCGCTAGGTACAGTTCTTCACTAGGTTTGCACACACTGCAGAAGGGATTGTGGTCCACTCCTACAAACTGATCTTCTGTAAATCTGTCAGGATTCGGGGCTGTGGCCGAGCAACACAGAGTTTCAGCTCCCTTCAGAGATTTTCTGTTGGATTCGGGTCTGAAGAAAGGCTAAGCCCCTCCAGATCCTTGATATGCTTCTTACGCAGCGTATGGTTTTCCTGCTTTGGGTCAATGTCTTGTTGGAAGCCGCAGCCACGACCCATCTTTGACTGAGGTAAGGAGGTTTTTGCTCAATGTCTCACAATACATGGCCTTGTTCATCCTCTCCTTAATCCAGTGCAGTCTTCCTGTCCCCTGTGCAGAATGCCCCAAGAGCATGATGCTTCCATCCCCATGCATCAATGCAGCTCTGGTATTATTGTGATGAACTCATTCTTCTTACTCCAAACTCGTCCAGATGCTCCCTGGCAAACTTAAGCAAGGGGAGCCTTCCGTGATGTCTTTGAAATAGTAGCCCCGGCTCTCTACAAGGGATTGAGCAGCTGCTTCTCACTGATTTTACTTCAAACTGTGCTCTGAAAAGAAACATGCCTTAATTTTAATTTACCCTTATGTCCTTTTTGTAATGTAATTGTTCTGTTCTTTTTTCTTTTAAATTAACCACTCTTTAAAGGCATGCACAGAGCACTTTCACACTTAAAACGTAAACAACTTTTGATGAACATAGTCGTTTTACACAAATCAAGTTAAATGTATTTATTAAGTGCTTTTATGTATAGGTTTGTCAAAGCAGTGTCACATAAAAATGATTTTTGCACACAATAGTGATACAGCTCCCGATTTTTAATTACTACTTTTCTCAGTAAAACAAAAGTTAAAAAAGTTTAAAACAAAAACGATCATGTTTTGCGCTCACCAACTTTCAAGAACGTTTTATTGATTTAGTTCACATATACAATATTGATTTTAAGTAAAAGTCAAATGAAATTTAAAAAGTAAAAAAAAAAAATGCTGTTATCTTGTAAACCACGAGAGGACGCTCTCTTCATTGGGAATCACCGTCACGGTTATAAACCTATTAAAATATAGCTTTAGCCATCACCAGAGCAGGAAACTCATGTTTTAAAGGAGTACCATGAATACTGTTCGATTAAATTCTGTTTCAGAACAATAGCTTTGTCCAAGGGCAATTTATAGTACTGCCGTCGAGTGATTTGAAGATTACCTAATGTTTTCTAACGGATTTTGCTACCCCCTTGTTGTTATAAATGCGCCACAAATATGACAAATGTTATTTTTCTTCATAATTCACTGCCTCGTGCTCTTCATTCTAGTAGTCAAATGTTTTTAAATGTTTTAAACGACTCTATTTAAACTGTATTGCATTTATTAGATTATGGAAAGTCGTAAGGTTTGTGCCAAAGTGTGCTGAATAAAAACAATATTTATGCCGTTCTATGCGATAAATTGATAAAACGTTTGTGTTTACGCATGCGTAGAAGCAGTGGGTAGGAGAATCCTGCGCATGCGCAATGAACATAAGTAGGACGTCCTCCATGTTTGATTACGGAAATATCTAATAGTAATTTTCAAAAAATTCATAGGAATTATAACTTTAATTTATTTGTGAAGCATTTCAAAATTTATATAAAATTAGTATGCAAATAGTAATAGTATACATATACAAATAGTATGCTTCGGATGCTAGCATTCCCTGAATACAACGTGTGCTGTTGGCGTCCTTAATATGTAGTAAATCAAAACACTTGCTGCACTGTGCTGTAAATTTAAAGTTTAATCTCAGTTTCCACAGGCTTCGAAGCATTGGCAAGCTTTTCCTGTTTTGGACGACATCTAGTGGTGAATTTGTTTTAGATTGATCTAAAACGGGTGAATCTTTTTAAGGTGATTTGTTTTATGAACAGATTTATATGTAAATGTTTTAGGCAGGTGTGAAAAGCGGCAAACAAAGGATGCTTTCAGAAATAGAAATAATGGTTATATTTCTTCCTTTACCAAATTCAGAGTGACAGAATAAAATAAAAATACTAGCCAATTTTTTTATAAGCATCCTACAGCTACACCCATCCTAAAATCAAATGTAATATGATATCCATAAAAAATATAGACACATGCAGAAGATTTTCAAATAAAACATCTGGATGTAAAGTTCCAATTAAAATAAATTATTTGACAAAGAAACAAAAATGGAGCTTGTTTTCAATCAAAGTTATCTGTTTTGGATTTTAAAACTAGAAAAAAATAGCAAAGAAATGAAGCGTTGTCTGCAAATAACTGAATTGGTTCCGGATGAATTCATTTGACTGCTATTATTTTTCACTGTCGCTAGGTGTCACCAGTGAGCATATATGAAGCTAACTCTCTTTATAAAAAAAACAATGAGCTCTAGTTTATTTAGAAAATACACTAAATGATATTGTTGCATCAATCTAACACATATATGCCACCATACATGACCATGCTGCTTTAAAAGCATCAGCATCACACGGGTTGAAACCCAGTCATGAACTAAAACAGAAACAGCTGTATAAAACTGTGAGGAACAGCCAAACTCTGCTACTGAGGTGATGTTGAAAAAGACATTTTCTTGTCATGACAAGATTGGGCACAGGGTTGAAACAATGGAGTTATTCTACATCAACAAGACCTCAAAGTACATTTGGGTTTCAAGAAACGGGGCAATGATGAGGATCGTAGATACACAAAACTTGTGTGGCAGATGGAATACACTTAAAGCAAGTTAGCCTTTGAAAAGATCTGCTCAAAACTGGTAGAAATCAGTGGGACCCATCTATTTTGTGGGGAAGTCTAGCCAGTAGTGGTCTTGATGCAAGAATTGCAGCCAAAAAGCTTCAACATTTGAACAGAGCTAAGAGTCTCAAGTGTGCATGAAACAGGAACTGGATGCAGAATATTTGGAGCTGCATTTCCATAAGTCCATAATTTGGATAAATGGTGTTCTCACTCCTGAGAAATACAATCAGGTTTTTTTCCAGAAGTCTCCAGCACCTAAAGAGAACTATGGTGAAATACACGACCTGTTGATGGACTGAGAGACTAGTTCACAGCTGAGAGAGTCGTATGACAAACAGTTGTTGTGATTCCTCCATTGTGTGGTTGTTAAAGACAAGGGTAGAGATGGTTTTGGATGATTTTTTCCACCACAGACGCTGCCAGCTGCTTGCCCTCTTATCACCCTGGGTCTCCAGTCACCTCTCTCGATACAATGGGACACTGTTGCTATGGCAGCTGCATTCCCCATCATGCTTGACGGGGACAAGGGCTGTGATGCATCATATATTTAAAAATTAAAGTGTTTCTGTTAAACACTTTGATTTCACTACACCTTTTTCCAATGCTTCTGCATTGAACAAGATTTTATCAGTGTTGCTTGTTATTAACACAAATATCTGTTTATTTACACAAATATTTACAAGAAGTCATGTGACCCTTTGAATGGAGTTTCTCTCAGCGCCACTCTTAGGCCTGATATACATCTGGTCTCAGAGGCCAACAAGACCATCATCATCTTGGAGTTGACGGTGCCATGGGAGGACTACAAGAGGAAGCGAACCAAGAACCAACATCTAACTATCAGCTGTCAAGAGCAGGGCAGGAAAGTGAGGTGCTCGCCCATTGAAGTAGGCTGCAGAGGCACTCCACACAGAGTGTTTTTACCCCAAAGAAAATTTGTTTAAAATGAGTGGAGACAGTATTTAGGCTTTAGTGGAACAAATCAATAACTACATAAATCAACTGCTTCAATCCAGAGGAGGAAACATCACACCTGGAGTTCACTCCCCTGGAGATAACAAAACTGTCCAACTCAAACGAACCATCTACTCCACCATGTGGTGGCTTTTGAGCAGGACAGGACACGGTAAAAAAAAGGGTTTAAGGGCACTTAGCATGATAAAAAATGATTGAATCCACCAATGGTTTCGCTCTTCGATGAACCGATGCTGCAACAAAACCGATTGAATTCTTTCAGAGCAGAAAAATTTCTCTTTCCAAAGAAAACCTTTTGCGTCTATAAGCCTTAAGTTCTCTGGAAATTCAAATCAGTTCTGTTACAATTTAAAAACATTTAAGGACATAGTAGTTGTTTTTCAACTACACTCATTTTTAGCCAAATACATACATGTTAAAATGACATTCAGAGTCAAGGATTAGAGCTTGTATTTTTGCTAGCTGTCCTGCTGGTGGCTGAGAGTGTGTGAGAGAGAGCGAGCGAAACTAAACTCCTGGTATCTATGAATAAGTGATTACAAAGGCCTGATGAATAATGAAGCTGCTTTGGAGATAAAGCACATTGTTGATGGGTCAAAGGTTCAGAACAACCCAAATCTTTGCCGTTTATCTATTTTCATTTTGAGTAGAGCACCCCGGGCCTGAAATGTTAAAACCAACTCTTGGCTAAATTAGTGCAAGCCCTTTGACTGAGGCAACTGCTCTCACAAAGATCTCCTTTAGTGTGTCTGTGTGAGAATGTGTAATCCATACTATCTCACTGTCGGGGGGTTAGGTGGAAGGAGAAGAGGCGTAAGGAACTACAGGTTTACTTACACAAAGATTTACAAGGTGCAGAAGTCCTGTGACCCTTTGAATGGAGTTTCTCTCAGCGCCTATACTGATATGCTTCTGGTCTCTGAGGCCAACAAGACCATCATCACCTCGGAGTTGACTGCTACGGGAGGACCGCTTAGTAGAGGCCCATGAGAGGAAGCGAACCAAGTACGAACATCAGCTGTCGAGAGCAGGGCTGGAAAGTGAGGTGCTTGACTTTTGAAGTAGGTTGCTCTACAGAGCCATGAGGCATCGCTGGAGGAGAACGGCCATCAAGAACATCACTGAGGCTGCAGAGAAAGCATCAAGATGGCTCTGGATCCCGAGAGACAGTCCATGGGGCAAAGCAAATGCCGCCTAAACACACACCACGGTCAGATCAACTGTGGTGGGGTCGCCTGGGAGAGGGTGTATGATATTGAAAGACCCGAGGACACCAGGTAACATCACTGACGATGTGTTTAGAGGCATCACAAGATGTACGGAAAACTATCTCTGGAAGCCAACAGCAAGATGGAGCCAGGAATCCAGAGAACCCACAATGTCTTAAGTGGTTTGTAGAGGAGCAGCAATCAGTAGTGCATGAGTAGGAGACCGAGGAGAACTATAGGAGCAGATGGAGTGATGGTTGAAACCCAGTCGAGACACAGCAATCCAAGAAGGCAGGAAGCGATCATGGAGAGTTGGGAGGTGTGAACCGTAGATGTGACAAACTGAGTGATATGAATTAGCTGAGTGCTCCTTGGGAGGATTGGCTGCAGGTAGATTCTAGGGAGTTTTGTCGATTGCTGGCTGTGTTTGTTCTGGGGACATGGAACCCCTGGAACACATAAACCATTGTGAGTTCGCCAGCAGAAAGCTTTCTGTCTAAACATAGAGCTGTGCTTCTGTTGAGCTATTTCTGTTCCCAACGGGCAGCACGGTGACGCAGTGGGTAGCAACCGTCCAGTTAGAAGGTTGCCACTTCGAGGCTCGCCAGTGACCTTCATGGAAGGAGTTTGCATGTTCTCCCTGTGCCTGTGTGGGTTTCCCCAGGTATTTCGGTTTCCCCCACAATTCCAGAAACATGCGTCAGGTTGTACACTTGAATAATCTAAATGGATAACTATTGTGGAGTTACTGTTAAGCACACCCTCACACGAGGTTTGTGCCAGAAAGATGAGCAAAATTGTAAACGCAACCTTTCAACCTGCAAACAAAAACACTGAAAACGACAAAAAATCATTATTTTTAATTTTTTTCCTCTGTTTCATATAATTTGGCACAAAACAAATTCCATATTAAAGGAATGTGCACCGCTCACCATTGTGTGTTCTGCAGAAAGCATCCCGTCTGAACATAGAGCGTTGCTTCCTATTTCTGGCCAAATCTTTACAGTGCACCGCACACTGTCTGCCTTATGCTCCTTTAATCTGCAGCCCATGGCCTATGTGTATACCAGTAGAGTTTCTAAACTAGAGATAAATTTTGGAATCATTCATGTGCCAAAAAAAGTTAGGAAATTTAGCTAAAACAATGATTGGCTCACAATAAAGCGAACCGCTGTTAAGCCAGTCCCAAAGGAATTGTGCCAGAAAAACAAATCCAAATTTGCAAATTGTAAATGAAAACTTTCACCAGAAAACACTGGCAGCGAATTCATAACTGCAAACAGACACAAATGTTGACTGCACCAAAAAATAGTTTAGGTCATTTTGTAATTGTTTTTTTTTTTTTTTTTATGTCATCTGTTTTTGCAGATGTTTATTTTACCTATATCCCATAATCACCATTGTGAGTTCTCCTGCAGAAAGCATTCCATCTGAACATAGAGCGGTGCTTCGGTTGAGCTATTTCTGTTCAAAACATGCTCGTAACCTTTCAGGTTCACCACTGTCTGCCTTACGCTCCCTTATCTCCAATCCATGACCCATCTGTTCACCAGCTGCGTTTCTAAATGAAAGCTAATTTATGAAATTAATTTTGTTCCAAATGATATGAATAAAACCCCTGCAAGAGATTTGTGCCAGAAAGATGAAAACATCTTTAACAATTATACACACACGCACACAAACACAAAAAAATGTACAACAAAATTTATTTGAAGATGATGTTCATTTAGTTTAATTCAATTTTAATGTTATTGTTAATGCATTGAACATAGAGCAGTTCTATACTTTAAATTATGGAAGTAGTTTTGTGCTAAAAAGGAAGGAAGGAAATTTATAAAAACAAATGATTGGCTCACTAGCCAAAAAGAACGTTTAGCCCGTCCCAAGAGATTTGTATCTTTAATCACGCAAACGAAACCAGCGGATTCAAAACTTAAAATGCAAATATAATGGATAAAAATGATAAGAAACTATGTAATAAATTTCTGTGCCATTAATCCGATAAAACTTTTTGAAAAATCAAGCAATTGGCTCAATAATGGTTCTTTTCACTGGATGACACTCGGTTGTAATGGCTGTTCCACTGCATTGTGGACTCGTCGAGGAAGTTCTAGGAACAACACCATTGCTCTGAACTGACACCATTCTCTTGTTGGAAGAGCAAGCATGACGTGCGTTAGTGCTGATAGGTCCGAGAGAGTCATCATTGCTTTTGTCATTTAACCGTGGGAATTACCGTACATACAAAAACACTGAATTCTTTCCAGTCACACACTTCTTTTTAGACGCTCACCAAATATCTTGCCATGGAAAGCCGTATAAAATAAACACAACAATCCTTCAATACGTTTTCCGGATACTTCCCAATCTCACGTCGCCACTAAAGCCTATGGAAAAGCAAACCAACCAAACTGAACTGTGTCATGTCATGCAGTGGAAAAGCGCTTTAAAAGCGGTTTCACAATTTTAGCCCTGATTTTGAGCCGCAAGACAATCTGTGACTGGCCAGAATCGCAGGCAGATTGGGGCTTGTGCTCGAGTGTGACATATGCACAGTGTGAAGTACCAGGTCGCAGGCTGCTCGTGAGATATTTGTCATGCTAAATATGTGGAGCTGCCGGCGAGTCGCAGTCGTGCAGTGTGCACAGTCGAGCCACATCCAGTTCAACATGAAGGAGGATTTACAAGGGCAGAGACGGCAATACAAAGAATAGTTTTGGTTCAAAATGAGTTTCTTTTCATTCTATTTGGACCCAAGAAATGAAATATAAACTTGCAACCTCACATTTTTGATAGTTATTCTGGTCTTGCCCTTCAGTCTGGCCATGCGGAGTTTTCAAAACATTTCTTGCAAGTGCTTGATTGCAAGACACAGTTTTAGAACACGGTCTGCTGCACCAGACAACAGCCCTTCAGTGTAAAAACATCTGCGACAAGACTGCTCTGAGAATCATGCAGAGCCAGATTTGGTCAAATCGTAGATGAAACCCTAAACACAAAATGCTGGTAGCACATTCAAAACTGCGATCAGCAAATTTTAAGATGATGTCCATTTCATTTGTTTTGGCTTTGATCGAATTGGTTTTTTTTCATCTGTTTTCGCAAATGTTCTAGTGATTTGGCACAAAGCTTTGATCAATCATTAACGAGTGCTCACTGCTCGCAATTGTGAGCTCTACTTTCTCAAAAAACTGTGAGAAGGTGCCAAAAAAACAAATGACTGACTCACTAGTCAATAACTTAAAAAGACTTGTGCCAGAAAGACGAATGCAATTTTGCGAATCGTAAGAGAAAACAAATGAAAACACTGCCAGTGCAATCAAAACTACAAACAGAAAAGGTTGAGTGTGCAAAAAATGTAACGTAAAGATTTTGCTAATAATTTGACACAACACTTGTTCCATAATTCATGAGTATGCACTGCTCGTTTTGTTGCAACATTTTAGATCCAAAAGAGACTACGTACAGTATGTATGCTATAGATCCCTCTGCATGTCTCCCTCAGAATCTAGCTGCAGTGGGACTGTGAAAGGTTAAATCACGAGGAGCCTCAGGCTGAGGTGTGCATGGCTGTGAGAACACGTTGCGTTCTGCTTAAATGAAACTAGACAACGTCAGCACTTTGTGAGGCAGACTGGACCATACAACGCATCTCTCTTTCTATTTCACTTCCTTTAAGGCTTTTCACAAGAAGCATTATCTGTTTTTCAGCCTCATCTGGCTTGCTCACCATGCTATCAGAGGGTTTAAAACTGTGCTCTGGATTAAAGTAGACTTAGACGCACAATACGGCTGCTTTAGCTTTGAGCCTAAAGTCAGTGAAACCCATTCAGGTGTAAAGCTTTGGTTAATGGCCTGTCTCCATTCATTAGAGCCACCAGAGGAAAAGAATGCACACCCTGAACAGCGCATCCACAGGGACCTGGACATCTGACGAGGCTGATTGATGGAGTTTGACTCGAAATCACTTATTTCTGCTCGGTGTATGTCAACATTTCATTTATTTGCCTTTTGTGAGATGACACCAGTATGACCCCATGATGGACAAACAGATGGGAAAATGAATGAATTGATAAAGGAAGCTTTCCACAACCAAACCATAGACATGAACATTGTTTGTATTCTGTTTTAGACATGCAGGAAGAACAAGAAATATTAAGAGAGTGTGCATTGATGTCACACCCCCGATGGCAAAGCATGAGTTAAAATGGCTTGGGTTAATATTGAAAAAAGTGCAGAACTATTATTCTAATAATTACCCTAAAAGGAATCGGCACTCGACTGTAATTCCCATGAGTTACCAAATGACTTTCCGTGTATTTATGTACACTCACTGGTACACTCACCAACACTCCTGTCTAACTGCTCCTCAATGCAAATTTGTAATCAGCCAATCGCACGGCAGCATATGGACAAGATCTGCTGCAGTTAAAACCGAGCAACAGAATGGGGAAGAAAGGTGATTTAAGTGACTGAACAGTGGTGGTTAGTGCCAAATGGGTTCTATCTCTAGTTAAACCGAGGTCTCCAGAAGAACATTTCTGACTGCAAAACACGTTGAACTTTGAGGCGGATGGGCTACAGCAGCAGAAAATCACTCCGATACATGTTCCCTGTACATTTTGGACCCATTAGTGTCAATTGAGCATCGTATCACCGTCACAGCCTCCCTGAGAATTGTTCTGCCCATTTCCATCCCTTCAGAGTAGAAAACTCTATGTCGTGAAGCTTGATTCATCTCAGACTCAAATGTTCTCCACAGTCTCTAGATCTCAATCCAGTAGAGCACCCTCGAGATGTGATGGAACTGGAGATTCACATCATGGATGTGCCTCAGCTCTCATGAGGATGCTCTCACCAAACTCTGTGAGGACTATTTCCAACCCGTTACTAGCAAGGTGTACCTAATAAAGTGGCCAGTGATTGTAATTTTTCTAACCATTTTTTTAAAGCACCCCATTCTAGCCTTTTACAGCATATATGGGGCACCCATCTTATTCAAAATCTCTAAGTTGATAAAATATATGCAGGCCTCAACTGGGACGATGTCTTCAAGGCTTTTTTTTTTTAAAGCAAAGCTTTGTTGCTCTGTGCATGACTCGTGAAGTGGATATTCAGTGCGAGAACAAAACTGTCATTGTACTGCGTACTGTCTTGTTGCATTGCGTTTGGTGTGTGTGAGCATGTCATTGTTCATCCTCTTTGCCCTGTGACTCTCTGCGCTGCTGCCAGGCCAAAACAGAAGTTCTCACATGGCCAAAACCCTTGGTCACATGGCCAGGGCATGTGCTCCACATTACTAGCAGTCAATGCACAGCAGCACTAAAGCATCTCCCCTTTAACACAGATAAACGACAGTTTGAAACAGACTCGAGAGCTTGCATGTTTTCTCTGAAACGAGGAACCTGATGAAAACTGCAGGGGAATCAATGTGAGTAACTGAGGAAGGTCAAAGGAGGAGAAGGAGGAGGGGAGGCTGCCACACCAGCAGCAGCTAAATTGCATGGTCATCCTCCCAGATGTCCATGTACACTCTGACATCGGCTTAGCTTTAAGCCACACATCAGGAAAATCAGGGAAGGGAAGGGAGGGGGGTGTTGTGCATGTACGAGTGCTTTGTAAATGTAACAGCGGAGAAACAAGAGGGAGGGGGTTCTTTCCCAGCTGTTGCGGTGTTTGCACTTGGTTTATGACACTGCAGTAAGCCTGATCTCTCCTCTGCCATCACTCCAACAATGACCTGCAGAGGGTCAGATGGGGACTGTGGGGTCTGCTTCAAGAAGATGGAATTTGGTAAATAATGGTGATTTGTGAGATTTGTCCTACAAACCAGGAAACTGTTGGTGCTGTTGCCATGGAGATGTATTAATTTCCTTATTTCAGCATCAACCACAAACATTGGTAGCTGGGGCTAAAAAAAACATGTTGCATATGCAATCTCCTGATTTATTTTAAAGCCGAAACGGAGGTCGTATCCTTTAATCTCCCAACAGAATGTGAATGGATGCAAAACAGATTGAACCAGAGGCAACGCCTGGCAGGAAACTACAATGCAGCTGTGTAACACTGAACGCCACGGTGAAGATAGCTGTCGTTTGTGCAGCCCCCTCGCTGTACGTCCTTGTGCAAGATGACCTTCTGCAGGGTATCTTGTGACAGACCCACAGACAGAACGATGAAAGCTAAGACCACAAATGGTTATTCAGCTTCTGTAGCACCGGCTCTCCTGTTTCTGGGAAACCGAAACAGAGTGATGTCAGTGATGGATGCATTTTAAACATTGTTGTTTTATGGGTGCTTAGATTGAGGTGAAGGCTTTGGTTGCAGAAGCAGTTGCTAAATGGATATTCTCAGATTCAGTTTGCACGAGTATTTGCACGAGCTATGACTGTATATGCAGCGCCGATATACAGTCCTGGAAAAAAAAGTCGCTTTTGTAGAAACACCTGCTATTAATCTGACTTTTAATAATCAATTGGTGTTATACATAGTTTAATGCACTGAAAAAAAGATAATTCAATCAAGACAGAAAGGTCCAATTTTGGCATGACAAAGTTTTTCTGCCTATACAGAAATTTAACAAATACAATAATGTCAGGAAACTAAGTAGTAATGCAGTGAGATCCAAATTTTTATACCTTATATGACTTCCATGAGCTTGAAGGACTGGCAAGTATGTTCATCAGGAATAGCAAAGAAAGCAGGCTTACATACCCCCCAGAGTTCAACAACATATAGAATATTGTTAAACGCTGAGGGGTATGCAAGCCTGCTTTCTTTGCTATTTCTTTGGTTTTGTCTTCCATGCTTCCTCATTAACCCTACCCCAGAAATGCTCAATGATGTATATGTCTAGTGACTGGGCTAGACAATCCTTGAGCATCTTGATCTTTGTCACCTCGGGGAGCTTTTATATGGAGATGGAGGTATGCGATGAAGCACCATTTTAAGCTAAGATTTCTGGGTATTTTAGACTATAGATGTTGTCTTCCACTCTGCAGATCTCTTGCACACCCCAATACTGGATGCAACCCCAGACCATGATATTTCCACCACCAAACTTCACTGTTCTCTGGATGAACCTCGGATTCAAACAGGCTCCGTAAGTCTCCTGAAATATTTGCTGTGACTGTGGTGTACATCATCAGAAGATTTATCTGAAAAATCCGCAGTCTGCCACTTTTCCAGTGTTTATACATTTAGCAGGCTATGGGCCTTGGCAAACGCCACACAGTTTTTCAATTGTAATTTTTTTACCCCCTGGGCACTGATTCGACTGCTCTGGTTAACACAGGGACACAGGGTGACCACTTCTCGTGGAGCTCTGCTGCAGTGGAAAATGGTCTGGCTTTGGATTTTTGAGCTGACAAATGTTCCTCTTGAACATTTGTCTTGTGGTTCAGCCTGACCTGGGCTTGTCAAAAATGTCTCCAGTCTCTTCAGATCTTTTTCTAAGCCTCTGTACTTGACGCTGACAGATTGAAGGTGTCTGCTGCCACATCAGCAATGGATCTGTTCTTCACCCTCTTGATAATCAACTCTGTAGTCTCAGAATGAATCAGTGGTCTAGTTGCAGTTGATTTGAAGGTCTAGTGCACTGGGTTTATTTTAACATTACCATCACTGGTTTTATATGATCGTGGAAACTCATGGATGGACCTCAAATGACCTTGTTCTCATTGTTCATTGAAACCAGTTGTAACGCTGTTTACTGTTGTTGAGACTTTTCTTTAAAGCAATGTCCTGATGTATGAAATCATGCCTAAAGTTTGTAATAAAAACAGTAAAGTGTTTAACAACTAATCGAGAATTCAAGTGTTTTAAACATCAATTAGTAAATGTTATGCCTGAGTATTCGCACGATAGCTATAATGGGCACATCTCTACCATCCAGGACACTTGATGAGATGTTGCACACATATGATTATAAACAAACTGATTTTATGACTGTATTAGTTTAGTCTTCTCACTTTTCTCCCAAAACATTTGCTAGTGGTGTATATACTGTCTAAAATTGAAAGCTTGAAAATAAAATGGTGTTGCTTATTATAGGAAATAATATATATAAACTGCATCTGCATGTTTGCATGTCACATTATTGCATTTGGACAAATGTATAATGGTCCCCTCAAACCAAATATCACAACTTAAAAACGAATGTATTGTTCCAGACATTAATAGTCAAGCTCTAAAACTCGATTAGAAGCTTGAAATAGTAGCAGCTTACTTTAATGGGATTTCAAGCTGCAGTGAGCACTAGAACTGGCTTACAGAAGGGACACACGAACATCTGATCCCAACATTAAGAAGAGAAACGCTAAGCACAATGCAAATGATGCATTTTTTAAATGAGAAAGAAGCTCATATCATTTATTTATTTAAATACTTAATGTAAATGCACATTCTCATCTCTGTTTCCTAGTTCAAGATGTTGTATGTTAAAATAAATACCCCATACTGTCTCTCTATTTTATTTAGACTTTACAAAAAATGCTAACTTAGCTAGCTAGCCTTTCTCCACTTACGCGTTAATCTCACGCCCTGTCTAATTATAATGACTGTTATTTATTACATCCTTTAAAGGAATTTGATCAATGGGTATTTAACACACAAACAAGCAGACAGCAAATATTTAAACATTTTAAACCCTGCCGTATTAGGTATTTACATTCAGGGCAGGTACAGTCGCCCTTCTCTCTATGACAGAACGTGACTGGTTGAGAAAGAGGTGTGGCTGGGCTTCTCTGATCCAATGAAATGCTGAATACGCACAAAAGTGGGCGGAGATTCTACTATACAAGGGCGGGGTTTAAGGCGGAAGTTCAACTGGATTGGCTGCTCGATTGCAACACTCACAAACCATGGTCATCCGCAGCCTGTCCTTGCAACTTGGAAACGTAAGAAAAGCCTGAGAAATTTACACATTCAACTCGAAACAACCGTTCGCAAACACGTCTCGTGTGTAAATTGATTCGTTAAAATGTCTCTCAGCCGTTTTTATCCGCTGTCCTGATTATAACGCCGAGTACATTTCACCGTGTCATTAAGCAACCCGAACACGGACGCTATCGTTTGCAATGGGAGATCTGAAATAATCTGGCGATGCTTACGAAACCAATGTGTCGGTAATTAAATTGTTTACGGTTGGGATCACAGTCGATTGATTACTTCGACGCGTCAAGGTGAATTTTACGCATTTGTGAGCTAAAATTGGATACCACCCCTAGCTATCGTACATAGATCGAAACGTCATCAGCATTTTCCTGCATTTAAATGGTGGAGAGAGGAGGGCTCTGCTGATATAAGGAAGAACGCCGGTAGGTCATTTGCGTTTTCTTGAAATGTTTGCTAAGACAAAAGGTTTGAAAAACGAAAACGAGTAAATCCTCCATCAGAGGGTGTGCTGAATTTTCGTTATGGAGGCCCTGTGCCTCCTGGAGGCTTGTCGTGATCTGGTGAAAACGACATTGTTTGCTGAATATCTGATCGAAAGACAGCATCGTCTTGTCTTATCCTCGTAGATTGATAAAGATTGAGAGCAAAGTACATAAATCTACCACAAAACAGAGTGTTTGTCTCTGCAATATGTGTCAGTTTGATGAATACAGACTTGCTAGCCTTGCACAGATACATATCAAAACTGAATTTCATTACAAACCCTAATTTTTGCAACTAATTCATTTCAGAATGTGAAACATGCTTCGTAGCATACGAAGGAAAAAATTGTAGTCCACTGTTTCTTGATCTTTTGATTCTGTGTTTCAGAAAATGTCTGTATTGTACCTTTTGGACTTTATTAACATCATGAAGACAGTTAATAATAGCCTTTTCGCCCCCCACTTCCAGACGCTAATACCACCAGGATCTTAGGCACCGTGTGGCAAATTTTCAAGTGTATCTGATTTGCAGCACGCAATAAAAGCAGCATGTGTGGATCTAGTCGTGCATTATTTGTCACCTCACTCTTCTGGGTACAGTAAAATGTATATAATCACTCCGCCCTTGTGCAACTTAAAGCTTTCAATAACGCGAGGAATCAACTGTAACTCAAACAAACTGAAGACAGGGTGACTCAAAAAAAAATGTTAGGGTTAGGGTTAAATGCTACTGCCTTAATTGGAAGTAAGTAGTAGCATTAAATCGGAAGCCGCCAACAGTAGTGAAGAATTTTATTTATTTATTTTTTGAGACCTCCCCCCAATGGTTTGCTGTTTTCACCGACTTCCGGTTTAGGGCTGAGGAGTGACATCATTGCGTCTCCATATTTTAGCACCACCTTTGCCATGGCTACTCAGAGCAATATAAACTAAAACAAACCCAATAATTTTAAAGTTTTGTTGATTTATTTCATTAAAATTGTAGGTTACTTTGTCTTTTTAGTGTTTTGTAAATATTTAACCCAAAAACAATTCAAGCGCGACTCCTGGTGAAAGCTAAGATGTAAACAAAATGGCTGCTGCTCCCCATATCCAACCGGGTGTCTCCTCCCGCCCTTTTTGTTATGTGAGCGCTTGTTTTAGACATTTTCCAGCACGTCATTCTAGTTATTCTAGGTGATGTCATAGCAAATATGTCAGAATCGGAGACAAGTACCACCTTGGCCTGATGAGGCCTACTTTTAGAATCTCATCCAAATTGAAATAAAAGAAAGTAGAGATAACTGGTATAGAATGCAGTGGAAAAAGCCTACAGAAGCAGTCTAGCTATGCTGTTACCAAACGAGTTTAAAAGGGAGAGAAACGGGTAAGAAAATCATTAGGAACATTTCTATGAAGAATTATGGAGGGCTCTACAAGGAGTGGACTGACGCTGGAGACAACAGCATCAAAAGCCACTGCACAAATACAACACTTAGAAATGTTCTACTAATATTCCATTTCTTATGTCAAGCAACTGCTGAACCAGGCCAAAAAAACCATATACCTGGGCTTTGGACATGAAGAACCAGAATGTTGCTCAGTAGTTTAATTTAGAACCAAAGTTGTTGCTTGAATTCCATTATGAAGGTTCTAAAGTCTGTAATGGTTAGGTCGTTATGTAATGGTCATCTGTTGGGCTTGGTCCACTAGGTTTTCTGAAAAAAAAAACCCAACAAAAAAAACATGAAAATAAAAATAAACCTTTGATTTTATGGAGATTCTGATCTATTTTACAGCAGGATGTGACACCTGACCAATGATACCAAAAGGATCCCAAATAGACTGTCTGGGGCAAAAAAAAAACTTAACCAAGAATAAAGTGCTTCTAAATGAATAAACATACCAGAAACTTAACATTTCAGTTTTCTTATGTGCTGTTTGTATTTTCTGAGACACCTCATTATATTTTTAAGAAGGTTCAAGCGTACCATAACTGTCAAATAATTAGATAATTTCCCATTGAAGTCCATCGAAGTATTGTTGATGTAAAAAAAAAAAAGTATTTAATCTACCCCTTTCTTCCTCACAAGGTTTTTAAGAAAAACTGAGGGCATTCAGCGCAAGTGAAGATTGACTTGATACAGCTATCTAAATGGGGGATTACGGCTTCCTGGTTAAAAACAACACCGCAAACAAATCCGTGTTCCCTGTACGAATTCATCCACACCTCCAGCACCCGATCCACCAACAGACCGCTCCCCCAAGCCCCCCGGCGTTCATCAGCAGCAGCACTCCCAATGGTGGAAGTGTTGCGTCTGCTTGGCTTTTCCCAACTGTGACGAACCACTCTAACATGCAAGATGATATTTTGGAGTCGGAGACATCCAAAGTTCCCCAGTCACAGCAAGATCTTGACGAAGTAGAGGAAAAGCAGACGCTTTCTCCTCCGGGTCACCAAGAAGCGCCTGGAATCATTTCAGATTTAGAGAATGCTATGCCAGAGGAGAGTCCGCTGGAGAAGGGAACCATGGAAAATGCTAATGGAAAGGAGATGCTGCGGCTTGAGTCTCCCGTGCTGTCAGGATTTGACTATCAGGAGACATCGGGGATCGGTACTCTAGCACAGTCTAGCAGCTCCTCCTCATCATCTCTCACTGGTTTCAGTAGCTGGTCCACTGCTATCCCCCCAAATCCCTCTACCTTGATCGAGGAGGTTGGCTTTTTCAATCAAGCTGCTACCACTAACAATGCTCCTCCTCCGCTGCTATTTCAAAGTTTCTCTCATCACACTAATACAGGATTCGGCGGGAACTTCTCCCACCAAATAGGGCCTCTGTCACAGCATCATCCATCTCCTCATCCACATTTCCAACACCCTCACAATCAGCATCGCAGATCTACCGTCAGCCCTCATCCACCTCCCTTCTCCCACCGCAGTCCTGCTTTCAACCAGTTGCCCCATCTGGGCAACAACCTAAGCAAGCCACCGTCTCCTTGGGGAAGCTATCAAAGCCCTTCTTCCACCCCATCTTCGACCTCTTGGAGCCCAGGTGGAGGGTATGGAGGCTGGGGTAGCTCGCAAGGACGGGAGTATCGCAGGGGGCTGAACGGAGGGGTCAATCCTCTGAACTCAATCTCACCTTTAAAGAAATCCTTTCCAAACAACCAGAATCCAACGCAAAGGTATCCCCGCAACAACTCCAGCTTCAACACTAAACCCTGGATGGAGGACGCGATAAACCGCAATGACAGCATGTTTGGATTTCAGGTACATGTTTTTATTGTGTGTGTTTGTTAGCGTTTTAGTTGCTAATGCTACAGAGATGAGATGGCATCACGGGCTGTTTCTTTCTTGTGCTTGTGTTGCCTGTGGCCTAATCTAATCTGATTGTGACAAAGTGCTCATGTGGCCTGTTTGTTGGGTAACTGATAGACCGAAGCTTAGATGAGTAAACCAATGCGTTTGCTTCTCTTCTGGAGAACTGTTGGCGATATAAAAAGACATGGATGACTGAGTCAAAGTCAGGGGATGGCTAAGGGCACAGGTACAAGAACAGGAAAATCTGATGCATGTTAACCACATATGACTCCAGAATCATCAGTTATTTCTATTTTTGGCAAATCAAGACTTCTGACGTGCTCTGTGTTATCGCCGCTTCAACAGGCCTGCAATAAACGTTTATTTTATCCGTTGACTAGATTTATTAGAACGGGTCATCTGTTGGATGGTTCAAAATACTATGAATTCATTAAATGGAGGAAAAAGGTGGTTTTTTTCACCCCCAAATGTGTTTGCTTGAATTACATATTTCCTTTAATATCAGACCACAGGCTGTAATAAATCAAAACGATTTTCTAATCTAAAAATGGTACTCTTATATATTTATTTAAAAAGTATTGCCCCAGAAATGCTTTAAACGAATGACCACTTCCCCCACAATGTCATACTTTCGTGACATTTTAATAACAAATTAATCAATAAATTGCAAGTAAGTTATGACATCCGTAACAGCTCCCTAGCAACCAAACTGTTTACCTTAGCAACCGTTTTTTTTAACTCAGCGTTGGAAAATAATAGAAACATGGTGGTTGGTTTATTTTACTCATTGTGATGTTATATTACATTGCTGACCATTCCATAGCAGCCAGGCTGTTTACCATAGTAACCATATCTCATGATCAGTGTAAGTAAATTATCGAGTTGGACTCATTGTGACATTGGCTTCAAACAGCACTTTTACTAGCCAACATCAATGTTTGTTAGCACATTTTAGCCATCTAGTTCTGTTTACTAGAACTTTACACAGATACAAACACCTATTGTGTAAAGATGTGAATCGACTCTGTTTTGATCAGTGCGTGAGGAAGCCTCTGGTCGCCAGATATTAGCTCCACCTTAATACTACAAATAGATTGTTGGTGTTGCCTGAGATTAAATGCATTTATTGTTATTATTCATTTATTGTTTTTATTTATTATTCACTAAAAATTCTTAGCTATTCTCTTTTAGCTGTTTTTACCTTTTGAAGACGAATGAAAATTAAGGATTTAACAGTCTCTGATGAACACAGGCTACTGTGGTATGCAAATTTGGTTACCCTGTAAAATGTCCTGATTTGTCTTTAGAAATCATTTGTTGTCTTGATGAGAATTTTCACTTGGATAGATCACATAGGAGACATATATGAGAAGTAAATAATACGATTTATGGAAAGTGTGCAAGAATTATTAAAACCAATATAGGCATGTGCATAAGTGCACTTCTCAAATGTTTGTCTATTTTACTGGAATTTATCCACACCATCAAAGGTTTACAGGGGTTCCCAAGCTTGCATGACACTGCATTTAATTTAACTTTATTAAAGGGTTAAGGTTTCTTTTTATTTTTTACATTTTTTTTAATTACTTGTCTGTGTGTCCCTGCCCTGCCATCTGTTTTATTAAATACCCCTCCGGAAAAAATCACAATATATTATCACAATATTTTAAAGTGGACTAGTCTGCAAACTCAATGCTTGTGTATGTAATAAAGCCACCGCTGGTGAAAATGGTACAAATAGTGAATTAAGGGACAAAACTGCTAACCTACAAAGTGGAGTGCAGGGATTATTTGTGATCACTGTACTCATTACCTGTTTCCAGTGAGTCTGAATAGTCTCCTTATTGGCTTTTGGTACACACCAAGATTATGTCCCTACTTGAAAATGCTCAGTGTTTCACATGCTTGGCTTGTCCTCGCCAGTTTGTTGCCTCATACCAAGAACAAGCATTGCATTGTATTTGGAAAGGCTTTTTCTTTTGGTAAGCACAAGGCTGTTTTGCTAAAACGCCCAAAGCTAACAAGGCATTTCATCAAATTAAAATCATTTGTGTTCCGTCAAGCTGATGAAGGAAACCTAATGCTAGTCAGATTACGTAGGGAGAGAAAAAAACAGACTGCATTCTAATCAATAAAACTTTTATAGTGAGCGATCAATAAGCTTGTGACCTCTTTGCTTGGGCTGTGTCACGTGATGCATCGTCCAGGTCAAACCAGCTCAACAAAGCTTACAATAGCCTTGCATTTCCGGTCTGGGATTGATGTATGTGTTTAAATTGAGGGGGGGGGGTCTTGAATTATGCATGGATTCCTTTGTAAGCAATGACCACTGTTCCAATAGCAAAGATATGCTCTTTTTTTCTTAAGTCACAAATCTTTTGTGATTTTCTTTAAGTTTCCAGCAATAGTCTCACAGTTATTACATGGCCTAGTTCTTGGTTTGAAGGGATACAGGGACCACTCACATGCTTTTATGTTGAATAAACCTATTGAGATGTGTTTCTAAATCTTTAAAAGGGTGTTTGTCTAAATTCTTTTGTTGCTTTGTAGACTGAAGCGTAAGGTCTGAACACATCTCCCTTGACATGTTTCAGGATCGCAGTCGGTCCTTTGATGGTTTCAGCATGCATTCTCTGGAGAACTCTCTGATCGACATCATGAGAGCTGAGCAGGACTCTTTGAAAGGTAAGTCATAGTGTGAGCCGCACTGGCGTTAGAAGAAGGAACAGTTTTATGATCACTTAGAACTGAACTGTTGCACTATTTGAAAGAACAGCAGCCTTGTTTCCATCCAAAACTGGAATATCGCATAAAATATTTGTGATTAAAGCACCAACAAGTCCAAGAGAATACAATCGGCTCTTCTTGATAAACTGGCACCAAATATCCAAAGAGAAATGGAAGGCGCTGCTTAGAAGGCCTTGTTTTCACATAAAATAACTTACAAAACGCAATTTGCGCAGTGATGTCATAGTGCTTTTTGAGGCTGGACACTGCTCTTTGGGAACGCAGCAAGGTGATGGTCCTGAACCACTTTGATAACAGACTTTGAGTTTTAGAATGACCAAAATAACATTTCAGATTTTGTGCAATGAAACAATCTGTTTGTTAGTTCGCCCCAGTCCCGACGTATTTGGGAATTTTTCAGTAAATGCATTTCAATCGTAGTTTTTCCTACTTATTTATTGTGCGCATCATGTGCATTTCCAAAATTTCTGCACATTTCCAAGCAGGCTGTCTTACTCCAAAGACACCCTGGGTGTGATATTCCAAAATGTGTGGATGGAAATGCAGCCGATGTTTGTGCATAATGTTCTGAATTTAATCTAATCCTTAAGGTCAGATAAATGCTAATATTGTAACATTAGTCAAACGCTTGGTTATAAAATAGTTACTACACAGCTATCATTTTAACTTGCACCTCAAAATGGAACCTTGAATTTAAATATAGGCCAAGAAAACAGGTTCATGGGCAAAAGATGCAGGGTCCTCTTCAGGATGAGAGAGTTTCAACAAATGTTCACTTCAGAAATTTCACCTTTCATCTTTTTCGATGGTTTTCTACTTCCATCTGGGTTTAGTGGCTATATATAACCCTGGAAACTATATATTTTTTTTTTTTGCTCGGTACAGCTGCAACTAACGGCCGAATCATATATTTTATGATTCATTGGATATATTTATAATATTTTTATTTCTTGATAATTTCTCTATTTTAAACTTAACTTAAATGTGTTTGAAACTTAAAACTTCTTCAAATATCATATTTTGTTCACATTATGACATCATTCTAATAATTAGGATAAACATGTTGAAAATTATATTGAGCATTAGAATTTTTGGAAATATCAAAATTATAAGTAAGTTTAACAATATATTTTAATTTTTGGAACAGATGTAGAATTCACATATATAGTTTAATAAAATAAATTGACATTCAGTTGTTAAGATATCAACATCTAAAATGTGACAAAAAAAAGTGTAAAAGTGATTCTGTATATTCAAATTATTTACGCATAAGTAAAACCGCATTTAATTATTATTTAATTAGAAAAACTGGTTTGCAAGTTAAAACTGTAGAAATGATAAAGGCTAATGGTCCTGATTAAAATGAAAGGAAAGAATATCCGTTAGTGCACAAATGTACTGTTGTTTACATTTATGGAAAACCATAAGAATTTCTTACAATATACTTTAATGTAACTAACCTCTATAGCTCATAAACAAAAACTCTTAAACTATACAGCTTTAACACATTTAAGAGATAGTCAACGTTTAACCAACATGTTTGCTTTTTAAGTGTTCTTCCGTGCCATGAAAGCTCGGTCTTGCATTGCGTGCAGGTACCATCTTCTTAAAAGCGTTTTATGTAAAATGCTCCCATACTTTGGAAGATTTGGGGTGCATTCTTTTTCCTGCAGACACTTCTGTAACCTCCATTGGGTCAGCAGCATCTTGTGGTTTCGTTCCTCAGTGACCTCAGCAGCCCAACTTATCGATAATTTACCATCAATTATTTGTTGCAGATTTAGTTTTAAATGCTTTTTAACATTTATAAACCACAAAACTTCAATATGTTTCCAAAATAATTTTCATACAATTCTCTGTGTTTTTTTACTACTGTGAAGTAATGAATCTTTTAGGCTCCACGCCACCAGTCTTCCGCTGGCTTTCTGAGACGGTGCAGCTGGATATGCCTCAGATTTCTAAAGAAATGATGTTTAAAAGATGGATCGTTCATGGGCTGATGGACAAAATAGAAAAGCTATTTGTTCAGGGAGACTTGTATGAAATATTTACTACTGATTCTTTGAGCTGGATGCTCAGAAACGGCTTTAAATGTGCACTAATCAATCTGTAACTTTGGCTTCCCTTGGGATTTGGAGGTTAATCTAGAAATATTGATTCTAGAAAATTGCCCAAAACTCCCAGAAAGCCTTCAGTGTGTGGTTCGTTATAATTAACAAAGATGCAGTGCAAATAATAAGCAGACAGAAGTTCTGACTTTCTACTATTTGATATACCCATTGCCCATGTGTGTCAAACCCTGAGGGGAGAATGCATCACTCACTCATAAAGATCACCGGCAAAGTCAGCCATGTACAGTTCTGCTCATACAATATTTGATTTCTTGATATGAAAACACGAGCATTTTTTTCCATCTTGGTTCGTGGTTGGGTTTATTGTCAAACAACTGTGTTCACTCTTTTTAAATCATAATGACTACAGATACTGTCCAAATGACTAAAGTTTACTCTTGAGGTAGTTGGTGATGAGGTTCTTTATCTTAGCAAGATAAAGGTAAAGCAGCATATTCTGCTCTGACTCTTGTAAACAGCGGTGACCCTGAAAAAAACTGTATGTAAGAAGTGTCCCCACAACATGTGGTGATGCTACAAATTTATTAAAAAAATAAAAAGCACAAGAAACAAAATCCCAAAATAGTCATGTGCTGACAAGAGCTGGAAAGCAGCGAAAAGCACAATATCTTGCATGTTTGTAGCACTCACATCTTGTGAAAAGAGGTCAGAAAGACACCAGGAGTTATTGAACTCAATAATACACAACAGACTAAAGGCATGGCCAGTTTAATGTTGTGCGCCAACAGGGTGCTATTTTCAGTCATGTAGTGATCCCACAACTCGATAAGAAAACAAGGATGTTTCAACTCATACTCCCTTTTATCACTTATGCTTCCAGGTCCTGGATCTCCACTCTCCCATTGACAGACAATGGTAGAAGGTGCTGAAACTTTGATCATTATCACACCAAAGTCGCTTTAAATCAAGCAAAACGTTTGGTGTAAATTACCAATAATGTGTGGTAATAAAGGTTCGTCAAGGTGTCCAAAAAATTACGTTTATGAAGTGGAAACTTCTGAAACAGAAGTTAAAGGTAAGACGCCGTTGTTTCCCCGGGGGTTTCTCCTCGAAGTTGTGCTAGAGAACAGCAGTGTCCACTTTTTAAATGTAATTTTAAAACTCTCTTTAAGTTTTATTATGATGCATTATTGGTAATCTACCTGTTTCGCGTGATTTAAAACTGACTTGAAGCGTTTTTGGTGTGATTATGATCAAAGTCTCAGCAACTTCTACTATTGTCTGTCAATGGGAGAGTGAAGCACTAGGACCCAGAAGCGCCACTCAACGTCAGTCTAAACAATAGGATTACCAAGTGATCTCACATGGCCGGCTGAACGAAGCAATCCGCGGCTATTGCTCCTATGGTGCTGGTTGCAGAATGTTTTCCTGCCAATCCAAGTCTATGGGTAAAAGCAGAACTTTAAAAATTATTTCCTTTGAAAATGTGTCATTTACACAAACGGTTTTAATGAATTAGGAAATTAATCTATACAGTGAACAAAGTTCAATAGTTTATTTTTGGGAGAAGTCGTTCTCTAATTCTTGTTTTATAAAAACAGTGGTACCCCAAAATATGAAATTTATGCGTTCCAGGGTGACGTTCGGATTTCGTATGTCAAAGGAAGTTTTACATGTAAAATGCCTAATCCGTGCAACGGCTCTCAGACACAACCGTATAAGTTGATTAAAAAAAATGAAAACCAAAGTAAAATCAAGTAACGTTTCTTCAATCCTTAAATCTAAACATTTGATGTCATGACATCAAACGGAAAATACAGCAGAACAGCTTATAAATGTTCGTATCTTGAATTTTTCTTCGGATATCGAAGCAATAAATTTCCCACGAGACCTTTCGTTTCTCGAACATTTCGTAACTCGAAGCATTTGTATCTCTGGGTACCACTGTGCAAGTAAATAATAGACTGCCTGTGAAAGGGACTGTGCGAGCCAAACTGGAGGCGGAGCTCTGATGACTGTTCCATCCTTTTCAGGAAGTTGCATGTAGCCCAATGGCAATGGGTGCAATCTCAATACTTTACCAATGTAGTAGAGATAAAAAAAAATTAAAGCAATGTTTTGCTCTATTTCACAATGGGTTTCATATTACTTATTGAATCGCGATGCGTTTTGTGAAAGTCACATTTAGATATTTTCTCAATATCACACAGCCCTAGTGTTAATCCGGCTTTCTAGTTTGCGACTCTCGTGGTGTTTGATGGATTAGCTTGTTAAAGCCGTTCTCTCTACATTTCGCATGCAGCACGGAATTATGGGAGGCGGCGAGGTAAAGATCTGAGAAGTCTCGTCATTCTTTTGATCTTCTTGCTGTTTATTCTTTGTGTTGCGGCATGCCTTTGTGTTGGTTGCTTGGCAAAGCATGGTTCGCTCTTAAATTGAAAGGTGCTTTTGTATGCATCTGTTTAAAATATTGGTTACAGTGAATAAATCTTGTGACAGGTCACTCATCGCTGTTCCCCATGGAGGATGAGCGGAGCTACGGAGAAGATGAGCGGTCCGATCCGAGTCTGAGTGCGCTGGGCTCACCGCATGGGTTTCCTCACCAGAACGGTGAACGCATTGAGAGATATTCTCGCAAGGTTTTTGTCGGTGGTCTGCCTCCCGACATCGATGAAGGTACGAGATATTCTTCTGCAATGTGAAGGATAAGTCCTGCTTTCTAATGTTCAGCAAGTGGAACAAACTGTTTAAATGTCCTGCGCTTTCAGATGAAATCACTGCCAGCTTCCGGCGCTTTGGGCATTTGTTTGTGGACTGGCCTCACAAAGCAGAGAGCAAATCTTATTTTCCACCAAAAGGTGAGTGGAAGGGGTCACCTGCTGGAGTGGTTTATTTATTAAGCCGTGAGTCATGCAGGCGTCAGCGTCTTTTGTTTCAGCTTGATTCTCTCCTGTTTCGTGGGTGTGTTGATGGCAAACCCATTGTTTAAAGCTGAACACAAATTTAAAAATAGGAACGGCTGAAGGACGAGGGATTGTTTGCGTCTCGTCTGCATTCCCTGAGTTTACGTGTTTTCTTGCAGGTTATGCGTTCCTGCTGTTTCAGGATGAGAGCTCCGTGCAGGCGCTGATCGACGCTTGCATGGAAGAGGATGGGAAGCTCTATCTTTGTGTCTCTAGTCCCACGATCAAAGACAAACCAGTAAGACGGATGTTTTGATGAACTTTCCATCAATGCAAAATAGGATAATCGATTAATAACATAGTGGTTATCTGCAGGACTACCACTTTAACATATCGGTTTTTCGGATAAGCTTTTTACTTTTTTATATATTTTCTGACCAAAGTGAACAGCGTGTAAGTCAATCACAGATGCTCAGATGTATTACAAAATATTTATTTCGATAAAATCTTGAAGGCCCATGGGCAGATTTTTAAAGCTAATGTATATATTTGAACAGTTGGAATGGAAGAGCGAGAACTTAATTTAAGATCAATTTGCTCGAGCACCTCCTGCGGCATCGTTATCACGGTGGCCAGTTCGTATCAATATGCAAAACAACCAATCCCTGTTCAGGAAGTGTATTAAAGAGAGAGTCGTCAATATTGCTGAGCATTACATTGTAAATAAAACAATGAAAACCACATCGCATTTTGTTATGACCCCCAGGTGGCGCTGTGAATGAGTCATTTGAATTATTTTTGACACAATTAAAATTGGTTGTAAAGAAGTACCTCATCAATGTTAAATTTTGTATTTCCTTAAACCACCAGGTGGCGCTATAACCTAGAGTGTGCATTGTGTTGTTGGGTTTAGACATGGGCTTTTAACATAGTTTGTAAATTTGGGACAGATCAGACATTGTATGAACTTTTTATAACAACTTCTTGTTAATGGCGATATGTCCTTGACTGCTGTACGCTCAGTTTAGCGAAAGGAAATTTAACATCCCATATGCCTTGAGAGAAGACTGATGGAGTTTGGAGGTGATTGGCAAACTCCTCCTAGAAATTGTATACAATGTATAAAAGGTGCAAAAGTACCCCTTTCAAAGAGGTTTTTTCAAAATAACAGACTTCCTGTAAATCTTAGAAATTCTTATCCATGTAACTTAAGGCTTGGTACTTGGTAACAAATTTCATTCACATACAACAACCTGTTTGTGCACTTTAAGCTAAAAATGTTAAGTGGTGCTATTTTGTCACACCAACTTTTCAAACCCCAATCAAATTTTGGGGTTTCACCATTCGTTTGTGAAATTTGGTGATTTTGTACTCAATTAGAATCAAAATTATGCTGAAAGCCTCAAAACAATAGGGTTCAAGCCCTAAATATGGAGATGAAATAAACATCTGGATGAAAGTGCACTTAAATTAAAGTATATAATTTTCCCTTTTAAAGACTTAGTTTTAGTTTATTATTTATCTTTTTGCCTGAAGTTTTTGGTTTTGTGTCTTTCCAGTGGATCAGGAAAAATGCATTTAATAAAAAAAAATTGTATTTTTCTCTAGAAGTCACTGGTGAGCAGATGCGGAATGTGATAACCTCGTTTTTAACACAATGAGCCCTGTTTTAGTTAATACATGCTGCATAAATCTCGCTCATTTACGACAACGTTTATCACCACCTTTCGCTCCGCCTCTCATTCGCTTTGTTGCAACTTAAAACCTCGCTCGTCCTGTCTTCCTACAGATGAATGGATGCTAATGTGACATTGATGAGCGGGTGAGCGCAATCGTTTCCCTCTGTGAATTGATAATGATAATGATAATAATGGAAGTTATGTGTCTAACGTCATGCGTTTAAGAGTTAATCGATTGTTTTTGACCCAATCAAAATGTCAATTTGTTTTTCTTCATTTAAAAAAAGTGAAAATGTGGCTGGCAACTACATCATTTCTTGGGATGGAACATTGAAGAAGACTCGTACATTAATCTGGGGAGGAATCGTAAAGACTTGTTTTTTCCATCTGTGTGTGTAGGTTCAGATTCGACCCTGGAATTTGAACGACAGTGATTTTGTGATGGATGGCTCTCAGCCTCTCGACCCCAGGAAAACCATCTTTGTTGGAGGAGTTCCGAGACCTCTGCGAGCTGGTTGGTTTACCTTTCAGATATATACCCTAGCTACTCGTATTACATTTCAATGCAGAAAGATTTCTCGTAAATGAACATCTCAGTTGAAAAAAAAAGTTCTTTTGTTTTCATTGTATTCCCCAACAGTGGAGCTGGCTATGATTATGGACCGACTTTATGGAGGGGTGTGCTATGCTGGCATTGACACGGACCCCGAACTGAAGTATCCTAAAGGAGCTGGACGGGTGGCCTTCTCAAATCAGCAGAGCTACATTGCTGCCATCAGCGCTCGCTTTGTCCAACTGCAACATGGAGAGATCGATAAACGGGTGAGAGTGGGTATTGCGGCTTTTAGCCTGTGTTGTATCCAAACGTTTGAAGTCAGGGCTAAATCATGATTTTATGTCTAATATACTTTGAGATTAATTTATTTAGTTTTTTCTGAATCTTTGTTTGTCAGCTCTTGATTTTCACAGGAGTAAATGGAATGAAGAACTAGTCTGTGGGTAGTATGTCCACCGTTTCCAATTTAAAACATCTGCTTTAATTTAAAACATCACAATCTTGATTTCTGGCTGGAATGTGAACCACTTCCATGGCTACACAAAGGTGCTGGAAATGAACAGGAACTGCAACTCTTCATGCACTGACCTAGAGCATCCCAAACATGAACTGTCTGGTGAATATACGGATTATACATGACATTAGATATTTCAAGGATGAACATGAGGTTATATGTAGTCATGCTGTAACATGAGGTGATGACAGTTGGTGAATAGCACAACCATGGGCCTTAGCATCTTGTCACCGTTTCTATGGCAACAACAAGCACCTGTGTTCTTTGTTCAGCACATACAGTCACTATGGGCTGCTCGATTCACAACGGGGACCTCTGCAAAAGTCTCACTTAGTTCGTCGTCTGAAATCCAGGATTTGTCCATCAAGAGATCAGCTCTTCCTGCAAGCCATTGATTGGCATTTGGGAAATCCACATGGTTACAGAGAGCAGAGGAAACCTGTAAATGAATGGCCATATTCAGACAATGTAAACCCATAATTTGTATAATACAATGGAAAGGTGCATACCTGTTTTAAAGGGAGGGTATTTTGGGGCAATGTAGAATATTAATAATACACTTGTTTGAATAGAATTTGGTAAATTGCATTCTTACCAACAGCCTTACTGGGTAAATAAGGATAGCAATAAGACAAATGTATTGTATACCATGTATAAATAGTAGAAAGTACTACAAATAAACAATAGCAAAACTAAAAGAAAATACAGCATCTTTACATAAATTAAGGGAATGCTGGCAAGCCCGTCTTCACCCCTCAATTTAAAGGTAGGGGAAACACTTTTGTGTATAAATGCGATTTCTATTTAATCTTTGTAACAAAAGAAAAATGCAGTTACACCCCCCCCCCCCTAACATTTCCGGTAAGATTACTGCATAAAATAAGTTGTTTATTTTTTTTTTAGAACAATCTTGGTTTGACACTAGAACAAACCGTACATTTTATGTTTATCTATCTAAAGATTTAGACTGCACGATTTTCAGAGTAGCAAATCGACTGTTGAAGATGTTTTTTTTTTTTTTTTTTTTTTAATTGAAAACACTTCATTGTTTTCTGGCAACTATGGTTTCGTATCGGTGCTATAGTGTGCCGGTGCAGCCACGTGTGTGGGAGCGGAGATAAGGGCGTGTTGATGACGAGCCGATGTACGTCTGATAGTAATTACTGTGGCATTCTCAAACCTTAATCATTAGACCTGGCATGTGCTAAAATAAAAAAAACTGTAATGAAGAGGAAGAGCATAAAAGGTAGCTGCATGAGCGCCACATGAATTCGGATTGAACCGTGTTTATACGAGGATGCATATAATTTAAATCCCTTTTCCAGCTTGCTGGATGGTTCTTTAGCTGTTTTGTGCACAAGTTAATGTTGGAGAGGTCCTGGTGACAGCAGCTGTAGAACGTAGTCATTGCGAAACCAGAACTTACTGAGCGCTATAGTGAAGAGGCCATTGTCATTCCTGTGCACGAGTTCCGATATGCCTGCGATTCCATGCAGTTGTCTGTGATTGTTCAGAATCGGGGCTAAAATCATGCAATCTGTACTCCACTATAGCTCGAAGGGTAGGGACTCTCTGATGGTGCTTCTGAGTGTCATTGCCGTGAAACTTAAGCAAATGTTCTATTTTGCGGTAGGGGAAACGCTGTGCAATGTACGACCGTTAGCCAGTTTTTTTTTTTTTTTTTGTAGTTTTTGTCCTTATTTTTTCTTTTGTGGGGTGGATAAGGAACAGTGGTTGTTAATAAAATAACTAAGCTGTTTACCTTTTCTGGGAGGCTATATTCCATCATGCCTGGACATTTTTGAGAATCTTACCAACGGTCTCCACTTATCAAAATTCCTTCTGTACTCTAGCGCACCACACCTTTCCAGTGGATAGATTATCACAATCAAATGTGTGAATGATAATTGGGTTTTTCTGCACATAGAAAATGCATTATTGACCCTCTTTGCAGCCTAAACAATTCAATGTTTGTCTAGTTTCTTTTTTGTGTATTTGTCCTGCTAATAATGGTCTGAGCAGGTATGCCTTTATTTCTGAAGAGCTAATAGTTTTTTTTTTTTTTTTTCAGGTGGAAGTAAAGCCATATGTTCTGGACGACCAGCTGTGTGATGAGTGTCAGGGCACACGTTGCGGCGGCAAGTTTGCGCCGTTCTTCTGTGCTAATGTCACATGTCTCCAGTACTACTGTGAATACTGCTGGGCAGCCATTCACTCGCGTGCGGGACGTGAGTTTCATAAGCCTCTAGTGAAGGAGGGTGGAGACCGGCCTCGCCACATCTCCTTCCGCTGGAATTGATCCGTGAGGTCTGCGCTAATGTGCACTTTTCGTTTCGCTAAGTCCATTTTATTTAGAGTTCTTTTTAAGTCTAAAATTGTATTTATTCTTAAGTTTTTAAGTTTTGTTTGGGAGCAGAGAATGCTAAAAAAAATTATGTAATCCTTTTTTTTTTTCTTTGTTGAGAAGCTACATTGGTGCGCATGAAGACTTGAATGCTTTAGATTTAAAAGACAAATATATAGTTGTTTAGCCTGACTTGAATTACTGTTCAACCTTTGTTCTCTTGGAGCCTCATCTTCTGTTCGTAATGGGTCACATTTCACTTGAATTTGTTGAAGGATAAACAACGAGGCTCGAAATGTAGGGGTTTTGGGATAACTAGTATGAAGTGTACTATTGCAGTTACTAATCGTTAATGGTTGCATTGAAAGTGTACTCACAGTTAATGAATCCACAAAATATTAATGATCACAGCTCTGTTCAGGAATATTTATACGAACACGCAGGAATGAAAAGTTTTCAGCCGCAAGCTCACCGCTTTTGGCGCATCCTGCATTGTTTACTGTTAACCGCGGACTAGTCACTAACTTAAATCATGTTTAACGACTTGGAACAAAACCGATGCGATAAAAGAAGTGGTGACTGTATTTGTTATGCTTGATGCACCAAAGATGAGCCTTGGAGAGATCTTACTGTCAACAACCGGATGGGTTTGTATTTAAACGAGTAAATTAATACGAATTATTTATGGTGTTCCGGCAGTGGCTCATTTCACAGGGATTTTGTGCGAGAACTCAGCGCTGTTGTGTTTGCTAAAGAGAAACTACCTTGTGTTGCATTGATGGTGTTTTCTGCATGGTTTTTGCCATGGTGTACTAACCGAGCATTGTAGTAGCTGAGCACATTTCAAAGAATTTGAGAAACAAATATTATTTTTTACATGGTCTGCTGATTTTTGTACTGTGTTTTATAGCTAATTATTTTGTCATGGACGTAAAACCATTATGCACTACTTTTCTAAATATTGTTTTTCACGTCACTTTTTTCCACAAACGGATGGTCCTTTTGTGATATCTTTTTATTTTCACTTTTTGGAAAATAGATTTTGTATCTTTTGTTACTAAGACAACTGGTTGTGATGCTACATCATGCAAACATACCTTATATATATACATATATATATATATTAAAAAAGGCTAATTTTGTTTAGGTTTTTATGTATTTTCCTGCTGAAATTCCTAGGTTGTTGCATATATTTAAATGATTGTATCGCTGAAATTAATATATAACATTTGCAAAATGCAGACGTGTTCATTTATGTGTTAATGGACAGTAAAAAAAACAGCATGACACAAATTTCTTAAAATGTGTGGTACGTGTAGTAATGTATGGTACCTACCCACTATGAGAATGAAGACCTACTCCATTATTGGGTTTAGAAAATAATTAAACAATGTAAATTAGAGTAAGACGCACCTTGTATCTCAACCCTGAATGTTCCATATAAAATAGTAAGGTTTGCTGTTGTGTATAAATCAGCAGCTACAAAGTTAAATCAATTCATTAGGTATGCATGAGGTAAATAATGTTTTCAAATTAATTTTGCTTTTATTTTCAGCCTTTTTCCATTGTATGGGGAAAACTGGGTTTTTAATCCGAAACCTACAGGAGGCTGATCGTCACTTATTGATTCAGGGTTTACTTTAATGCACATTCACAATGTCTGCTCTGAGATCTGTGCAATAGTTCTACCCAGAGATCCTCTTTTAATATAATCATGTTCGTGCACATTCATTACTGTAAACTCTTGCACCTCACAAGCGTTCCCTCAGCCATTAAAACATTTATCATTCTTCGGTTTATATGGAAAAATACTGCTACTTAATTATTCTGTAGGTGTTTTTACTTTATTTATATTCATATTTTCCTACTTGAGTTCTTGCTACTGTGATAACTATGTAAATATTAAGTGAATGGTGGTTTGAGTAATGATTTACTTCTATATTTTTAATTGGATTGTAACAGATGTCGGTTTTTGATCAGTATACTTAGATTTTTCTAGTTTTAATAATCACAGTATTGTGCTTCATGTCTACAGAAGGATAAGAAAACATCAGAAAAGTCTATATATGTAACTGTTTATTTAAATTTATATAGTTTATAACTGTGTATGGGAAGGTGTATTTATCGATAGATTTTTATAAAAAGGAATCATTTTTTTGCTATGTCACTTACAAGTTTTAATTTTATATTTAAAAAAAGGTTAAAGCTACATCGATTTATGTAAAGAAAAAAAATAATTTTGAAGTTGGGTTAGTCACACATGTGCTTTGGTAGTTAAGTCTTGATTATTTGCAGTTAAATATTTATAACAGAATGCTTAAAGTATTTGTAATGTGAGATGTTGAATGAATAAACTTGATTGCAAGAACAGCTGCCCGGGTCTTGTGTTCTGGAGATGTGAGTAAATTGTGATCACCTGCACAGAGTCAAAGTGTTTTATCCTTGCAGCGCTGTAGGAAAAGCTGTTGGCTTCTGGCACATTTAGAATGGGGTCAACGCTATTTTTAGCTTGTCCACAGCCCATGCTACCTAAAACACTGTGTTATGATTACACATGTAGAGGGATGAGGATCACAAACAGCCTCAACTCTGTTCGATAAATTTACAGTCCAGCACTGGGTTTGCACGACATCACTTTTGTTCTTAAAACAAATTAATTTTAAAAGAAAAAAATTAACCGTACCATCTTATGGTATAAGTGAAGTCAACCAGTGTATTATGTTTACATTATGCATATGGCAGACTTTTATCCAAAGTGACTTGAAACTCCATGGAATGGACACATTTGGCCAGTTCCTTGGGGTTTGAACTCACGTTTGTTTTATAAGAGCAATGCTCTACTAACTGAGCCAATGGAAACAGACATCAGAGCCACTGGAGACTGTCTTTGCTGCAGACTGCAGTGACGTCTGTCACTTGAACACGCTGTGCAAACGTAACCCAAAGACCAACAAACGATAACCTAAAACTCTAACCATAGATGACTTAACCCAAAGCCTAATTTTTACCATTGATTACTTAATTCTAACCAACATTCTAGCCCTACCCCAACCAACTTAACCATCCCAAAGGCTATCCTTAACCATAGTTGACTTACCCCTACAGCCTAACTAGACGCCTAAGATCGCTTGACTCTAACTCAAAGCCTCCTGTGCAAAGAAAGGGCAGGCCAATCATAAAGAGAGCTCAGGAAAGAGGTTTTTCAGCTATTTTCCGTATCAATTATCTGCCTTTGAAGAAAGGATTTTTTTTTATTCAAGATGCAAGTGCTCTTGAAATAGAATAGTTTAGTAGCTATTTTTTTTTTTATATATAAATGGTAATAATTCAGACACTGGTGCAGACAGACAGAACATGGCTGCAAATTAGCCAACCAAACATAACCAGTCAAATACATCCATACAAGGCAATGTGGGGGAAGTTGCTTGCCCACATGGCAGAATGGACCTGGCGGGATCAAACTGCCAGCCTTCCGGTTATAGGACGACCAATTTCACCACTTGCCACCCAAAGTTTTAAGTTGAGAGAGTTTGGAAGTGTTCCATCACCTGGCAACAAGAAATGCAAAAGTTCTGATTCTGAAAATTTACTGCTGCTGAGATAGAACCACCAGAAATGTTCATTATAGCTTGTAAAGCACAAACAATAAAATACATTTTAGTTATGTCAATTTGTTTACTTCATAGAGAGAACTTTCTGTCAGTGTGTCAGTGCACAGTCTGCAACTTGCATGCATTTTAAATGCACCACGTAATCAAGGCATTCGATCATTTTGTAGGATATACTGTTTTGTCAAATTAAGGGTCGGTATACAGACAATATTGACTGGAGTGTTGGTGGATGCAGAAATAACCCTGAATCTTCATCTGACCACAGTATGGCCAACAAATCATGTGGCACCTTGACATAGCACATTGATTGTGTGGGCTGTCCGGATTGTGTACTGATGCTTCGCCTCATGTCAATCTTTTACTGTTCGAAGTGGACTCAGTCATATGGTCACTCACATGGGAACACGCCACTTTTATGTCTCACAAGCAACTAGTTAGTCAAAAATATTTCAATTTGGTTACAATGTCCCTTTTAACCAAATTACTCTTAATGCACCCAATAAACAAGATGTTACAGCACAAGCTTTTTTCTTTAATAAATTGGAAAAAGTGCAAAAAGTTACAGAAATGGATGAATAGTTAGGTGAATGATGAAAAATTCAATGTCGCAGCTATTCTTAAGTCATTATTACGCTATGTACCTTTAAGGACCTGTTACCGTGTAGGCCCGCTGGCGCCATTTTCAAATTTTAACGGAAGTAACGTTACTTCAGCGTTTTCTCCTCACGAAAGCAGCATACACCACTTGCCTTTAAAGTTTGTGCATAATGTCAACTTTTCGCAAACTACTCTACACGCCACATTTTAGCACACAGTCGACCCAAATGGGAACGCCAGTTAACAAAAAAATATCACGTAATCAAAAACTGAGCAAAACCAAGGTGTTTCATGAAGCGACTCCACTTTTGTTCGACACCCAGAGTTCGGACTTGACGCCAGGTTTTTCCAAAAAAGTGAAAATAAACCATATTTTGAGATTTTACTCCACAACTGCAAGCCCTAAACTGGTTGACTGCGAGAAATCAGCACGCAGAGCCAACCGTGCGGCAGAAGGTAAGGTGAAAACCCCAGTTCGTCGAAAACTCTCGGCGGCGAGCTGTTTATACCTTGCACCTGTGACTCTCCAGGGCCTGCAACGGCTCGCTTCGGGTTTTCAGGAAGAAAGACTCGAACAGAAGATAAAATGGTGGGTAGCGGGAGGAGGGATTTTGTTTATTATTTTTGCTGTACTTGAACTGTCCATTGTTTTGGCAGTTCCGAGCAAAACAGGAGGTTTTGAGGACGATCAAAAGAATGGTGGAGGAAAACAGGACTATCAGAGAGAGGCTGCTCACTCTGAGGCAAATGAGAAGTAGATGAGGTTCGAAACTCTCTTGATAATATATTGTTTTATTCTGGAATTAAAACATTTGGATAATTAACCAGTGCACCTCTGTTGTATTTCAGGCATCCTAAAAGAATCCTCTTCAGAATGATGTTAATGGCAGTGGGGTGAGCTTATTATTTTCACCTTCAGATGATCGTTCGCTACTAGTTTGTATGATTAGTATATTTATTATAAATGACAGTTTTCAATCTGAGCTATTTATTCCTGTATTTATGTCGATCTATAAATAGTTATGAGTAAAATGTTTGTTAATTAGTGGCCACTAGATGGAGATATATACACAATTTAGGCTAACACTCTATTTTTGGTGGCTCTCTTTTTAAAAGCATTCTTGATTTACTTAAGACACAACACTTTATGTATGTTCTTGGTTCTTATTATTTTCTATATTGATTCCATACCACAAAAGCATTTGTGTTGTTGATAAAACATGCACAATTTGAAATTTTATACCAAGCTGTATTTTTTGTTTTGTTTTTAATATGTGTAAATGAATCAAAAGTTCAATGGAAAACTATGACACTGCTCTCTTTATTCAACCTGTTGGTGGATAGTATTGCTAGCAACAGATTCTCACTATTGTATGCTTAAAACCAGTTGAAAAAGACAAGTGCTCCATTAACTGGAGATCATTTTTCAGATTAGCTGACAAATTGGCACCCCTCCTCCCCTAGGGCAAGAAAATCAGCCATGGTCTTCTCTTTGTTTCTGAAAATAAACATGTATAAATACATAATGACTATTCTGTGCAACAACAACAACAACAACAACAATAATAATTATACAAAAAATCAAATTGTGAACAGTTTACATAATACACACAAAAACTACTTCTAAAACTTCTACTAAAATCATAAATGTGTGTTTATACATTAAGATTTGTGCCCCAACAGCAGGCATTCTAGATCTGAGGTGTTTCATTATTGTAAATGCATGTTTTAGTTTTTCCTGTAATTTTTTTTATATATTGTTCTGCCAAAAGATATTTTACAAATATGCAAAAGCACACAAACTTTCATGTTGGTTTGTGGCCATTTAAAAGAAGAAAAAAAATTCCATGCGCTGGCCATGTGCGCGCGATTGCGTTGGCAGATGCTGATTTTAATCCCATCATTTCCCGGCCTCCCTCCTTTCTTTCACCTTCTTTTCCTGTCTCGCTCAACTGGCCTGTCTATGCAAATAAAGCCAAAAAGCCCAAAATAAAGTTATAAAAATGTTTCCAGTGCCACTCTATGAGTAACATAGTGGAGTCGGTACTGGAGTCATCCCCTCATTCAGGTTGCTTTTCAATTGTTTATTTCAATTGTTTTATTCAAAATATAATTTCAGATTATGCTGTTCTAAATTAAATGCAGTAGCATATATAATTTTCTTTTTTGTCGGTTTTTATTTGCTTAGTGGAAATAAAATGTTCATCAATAAATGCTTTTTTTTCCCACGCATAAGTGAATTTATGCAATTAGGACATTACCAGAGGTAAAACATGTATAAATATGTTCTTAAATAAGTAACTTATGAGTTACTCTTAAGTGTAAATAATAAACAAAGTAATTGAGTTACTTTGTGAATGGAGTTACTATAGTTACTTTTTTCAGTACACTGTATATCAGTTCTGTATAACTTTATTCAACGTTAACGGGCAGCCAATATCAGCTTAAATTTTAAGGGGTTAGTAATAGTATGTGGAAGAATTCAGGTGCAGAAGGGGAGCAAGACCAAGATGGTTCATTTTTTTATACATCATTCTGCCAGTTTTTCCAGTCTACCTCTAGTTTCTGATATTCTTTATAATGGATTCAGTGGATTTACTACTCATATCTCATATGGATTGAAAAGTATCTGGTATCGCAGAAGTCCCAAGTAATTTCTGGATAGCACACTAGCTCCCCATGATGCTAATTAAATATGAATGGGACTTATGAAATGATTGTGCCAAAAGTGTTCAATTCTCACTAACAATAAGCAGAACTTTAATTTCGTATGATTATGTACCTCTTGCCGTTTTGTTCAATTAAGATGTTTATTCATATGAAGCTATTCCGAATGAATACTAATGTATAGAACAATTCCTGCTGTAAACATTTCCAGCACCCCACTGCAAAAATCTGGAGTGCGTGTTTCTTTTGGAGCATGACAATTAATTCTTGATCTTTTGATGCGGATTCCAAGAAAATTAGGCTGTAATTATTTTCTCCACCAGGCTCTTAGGTGTAAATGTTTCATGTGTTGAAACATGCAAAGCTAGAGGAGCAGGGAGCCACACCTTCTCTTTAGCACTGTTAACCCCTCAAGCTGTGGTTGCTTAATGTAATTTATATAATGATGTGTGGATAAAGATGCAAGGCACAAATTATATCTCAAAGGATATGACCGACCACAATACACCATTGTGCACAATTACCGGGGCACAGTATGATTTTTTTTTTTTTTAACAAGTCGCATCATGACTTCTGCTCAAATCAAAAGACAAGAATCCTTTGTAATCCGCTCTGCTTTACGTTACCTTTGAGTTCGGCTCATTAACTTCAGTGCAATGCAGTTGTATTTTCTCATGCCACATCACCATAAAGCTATTTGTCATTTTCCCCACATCTTAGAAGTGTTTAATGAGGCATTAATATTCTAATGTACTCGAGTAGACAGATAAAACCTCTTGAATTTCAGCTTTGCAAGGGCTTGCTGTGGTTGGATGAGCACACAGACAACGAGAATGACTCAGCTTGACAGTGCCTCACACTCATGCTAGAGCATCTATTTCCTCATTTGCCTGTTTACTTATTTTGACAGCATCCATAATTAATGACACTTCACCACACGAACAGTTGGGTTTAGGTTTGAGAATGGCCACATTTAAACTGTTTAGCAAGTTCATGTGTGGTGTAACGCCTTAGCCTCAGGTGCTTAAACTGGTCTTCCACAGGGTTGACGTCAAGCTTTTCAGGTATTGGTCATCATTGAGTCAGTGTAGGCTAGTGTAGGGATTTAGTGATGCCTAAGATAATTTTTCTTTAAAATGCTCACCTTTACAGCGGAGGATTCCATTGAGTCGCAGTATTCATCTTTTCGTAAATGCTGGCCATGCTTTTTAATGAATGGGATTTAGGAGAGGCTTCCTTTGTGGATGATATCCATGCATGTCATTCCTCTGCAGTGTGCGCCGTGTGGTGTCACTGGTAGTGGTCCCCTCAGGTTGGCTTTCTACTGCTTTAGTTAACTGCAGTGAACTTGCAGGCGATTTTATTCAGCTCTTCTCATCAGAAGACTCTCATGTCGAGATGAACTTTTCTAAGACATTACACTTTGGGATGACTTTTTCTTCAGTATATGGTAACCGATGTAAAGCTTTTTGCTCATCTTGTAGCTCTCATCTTTGTGTAGAGAAAAGGTTTTTCAGATTTTGTGATATTTTTCATCCACGGGGGGGCATTGCCTACAGCATGAATTGGGAAGGGATCAAGTGTTGCTTTTCTCCTAAGACTAATTGGGTGTACTCATTTTAACATCGCAGGCGTGAATGAATTTCTTAGGAAAATACCTTTTTGTGTGTTTATGTGTGTGTACAAATGAACAAATCTTGTTGTGGGAGTATTTTGTAGTGTAGTATCTCATAGAAATTGTTGATTCTAAAATGAAACAAGTTTAGTGGAGTGTACTCATTTATGCTGAGCACTGTAGTTTTAATCATTCATTCATTTGTTATGATTGATGACTCATCTGTAATTTCTGACATCTACACTTACTTTTTAAGAATAAATACTTTTGAGAAAAAGCACAGTTTTTTTGTTTCAATGTTGAGACTGTGGACAGATTGCGAGAAATGGTATCTATGCAAGATTTAGATCTATATATAAAAGTCTCAGAGCAGAAGTAAACAAGGTTTTAAGAAACGATGTTCTTCACAGGTTTTGAGACCCCTTTAGAATACGGTCACATTTAAAACACACGAGACGCACATGTTGACACTCTTGGCCTCCGGTCATTCTCTTCCCTGACTGGCAAACCTTTGCCTAGCTGACGGCTAACAGATCAGTCATGGATGGCTGAGATTCTTTAAAATGCATTAACACAGAGTATACTCTTGATTTTCTGAAGCCTGGCAGCAAAAGAAGCTCTTTGTACGCTAAGGAAACATTTTGAGGTCTAAACCTTCGGCATGGTTTTTTTTTTTTGCATTAGCCAACATGTTTTCAGTTCATAACGACGTCAATACCAACAGTAATCATAACTGTGTATCTATAATGGTATACTAATAGACTGACTCTGAGAACATCCTGCTCCTCTTAGCTTTGGTCTGACCTGACCAACATAATGGAAGCTTGACATGACCAAATTTCTGATTTGTAACGATGGACAACTTTATTTTGGGGCTGAGACGCTGAGGCTTCGTTTAATAGATGTCAACCATTGACCCTGGATGATCTCATTAACCAGTGCTTTATGGCCTTTAATTCACAACATGACAGTGAGCCATAAAAGGCACTCTACCTCCTGAATTATAAAGCTTGTTGTAAAAAAAAGTCCTTTACAGTAGCATCTGGTCTTGGAGCTTTTTGAAAGGCATCACAAATAATTTTCAAAAATTGAGTTTAAACTCCCTCTATATCAGAATCAGAATCAATGAAGCGCTAAGAAGATGGTGTTAAACATAAATTGTAGAAAACAGGAAAGGGATATAAAAAGATCTCAATGGAACTGAGAATGCCAATCAAAGGTGGAAAGTGATGGATTCTTTTGAAAAACATGGTGCCGCTTTTTCAAGGAGGAATATGCATTACATGGTCGAGTTGCCAGAGCTCGTCAAGATGCTACAATGCTTGCAATATACCAAACAGCTCAGAACTTTTTGGTCACAATCATGAACAATACATTTGGAGAGGAGGAAACTTTTGATCAGGGTCATTTGAAAAGTTTCTGTTATGATTTACCAATAGCATGTAAATGGCTTCACCAAACCACTATGAGCAGGACAAATGCTTTTTTGTCATCCTTCATATTTTCTTAAAAATGTCCGACATTTTGCCAGTGTATCTAAACTTATGAGCACAGCTGTACTTAAAAGTTCCAAATATATTTTAAAGCTGTTTTGTTTGGCTAGATTGTGACAAGATTCTCACAAGAACAGAATTGAAAGAAAAAAGTTAAATTCAGGTTTGAGCTTGCAGCCTGTGGGACAGATTATGAAACATCACATCTATGTTGAATTTCAATCTTACATGAAAGTGCCACCTTTCTGTACTAAACATGAAGGGCTTTAATGTGATTTGCCCTGTACACACAGTGTTGATAAACTATACGAGTGGATTAACGTGTGACGGAAAATAAACCCATTTTTGCCTCATTTACCTACAGCATGAACATAGACTCTGCATGGGGTCTAATGGCAAGTGCAATCAGTCTGTTTGCACAGAACATTGTGCTTGCTTGCTATATGAAGAGACTCATCTGGGGTTCCTGTTTTCTCCACGGTGAGACAAAATGGGGTCAAGTCTGATGTGTTGCAGCGTTTTTGTTTTACTGAATGTTCCCAATGTACTGTTAGCCCCTAAAAGTACAGTTGTCAACAGCATCAAAATCGCGATCTCGAAGGACCTAGTGCTTAATGGTCTGCTTGCCCTTCTCATCCTAATGAAGAGAAATTAACTGTTTCAAAGCAATGGACAGTGAAATTGAGGGAGATAATCTCTTTCTAATTGATTAAAGATACTTTACTTGACATTATAATATATTTTTGTTTATGATGAAGTGCTTTTAGAAAAAGGTGTGGCTTGTGAGCTGCAGGCTCTTTTCACAAATCTTCATACAAATTAAAATGTGACCTTCAAAGTACATAAGAGTCTGCATCATTGAACTCTAAAAGGTTCTTTGAGCTGCTGCATCAAGTCTTTTCACCTATGCCATAGCCTGATGTGCAATCAGTCCCAATAATTTGAACCTTGAAACGTAGATGTGTATGGTCTATGATTGGTCAGATTGGTAGCAAAGCATTTCTTTTTTTATGTCCATATTAGGCCATCTCCATACAGGAGATATCCCGCCATACCACTTTATCACAGTTGAAAAAACATCCAGTTGTTTTTGACCCTCAACACATTTTTTATGAAGAGCTGTTGGCCCAGGACAAAGCTTTGGCACAAGCTGATGAGTCCGTCATTGATGAAAGAAAGTACTACTCCGATTTTTTTCTGTTATTGTGAACAAGAGGTAACTTGAAGTTAACTTTGAAGTTAGGAAAGGCGTTGCATTTTTTTAAAATGTGGATATTGCCTCATCCATACACTTTAGTTAACCACGGCCACTTTATTAGGTATGTCTTGCTAGGGTTGGAACACTTTTGCCTTTAAAACTGCCTTAATCCTCCAACAAGGTACTGGGAACTTTCCTCAGAGAGTTCGCTCCATATTGACATGAGAGCATCACACAGTTGCTGCAGATTTGTCGGTTGCACATCCATGATGTGAATCTCCCGTTCCACCACATCCCAGCTCTGGTACTCTACTGGATTGAAATTTGGTTATTGTGGGGCCTGTTTGAGTACAGCAAACTCATCATCATGTTCAAGAAACATGCATGAAATTATTTGTTTTTTTATATAACATGAAGGGTTTTCTCTTTTTCGCACCATTCTCTTTAAACTTTGTATGGTTGTGTGTAAAAATCCCAGTAGATCAGCCACCAACAACCATGTTCAGTGTAAATTAAATCACTTTTCTTCTCCATTCTGATTAGAAATTTGGGTTAATGGGAACGTACGTCCAGGAAACATCTACGTTGTGGAAGCTAATTGTTAAACCTGCGCAAGTCTTGAAAAAGCTCATAATTTTCTTTAAAACTACAATGAAGTTTTGTTCATGTATTTATTTTATTAAAATGCCTCAAATGGAATCCCAATGAAATCAACTAAGAAAAAACTGCAGTAGTTATTTGGTTTGTTTTGTACTTTTCGATTTGTCATTGTCATTTTTATAGAGAAATGTAATGAAGACTGGACTATTGAGCCTTATTTTTAAATTGAGACCTGAAGCAATGCCAGTTTGTCTCATCTTATTAAAGCTTTTTTTCTGTGTCTTGAGTTAATAAGCTCTTCAACTTTAATCAAATCAAAGCCACTCAATATCTGAAGAGTTTTCAAATCCACCTGGTGCCCCTTTCCAAGCTCTCTGTTGCAGTTCAGTAATAACAGTCATTCCTCTGGGCTCCTGCTGTATGACAATCTGCCTCGTCTAGAGCGCCACAGGCCCCAGCAGCCAAATCCTTGTCAGGATTATCAGTTAAAACTTCCCTCCAGTGCTGACTCTGTACTCACAGCTTGTGTGGAATACTGCACAAATTAACTTTTTGATGTTTTATCCTGTTAATGAGCACAATGCCCTGTTTATGCTACGGTCATGAACTAGTTTTCCCACACTCATTTTCTAATTAACAATTTTAACATGTAAATTGCATTAATGAATTAATAGGAAATACACGCTATTTAGCTTGGTTTACAGTTGTGGTACAAACCACCAGGGTGTGTAAACTTTGGATTAGGGTCATTTGGAAAGTTCCTTTTGTGATTTAAAATAACACAGTTTTTTTAACAAAAAATGGCTTTGCTCAACCACTATGAGTGAGAAAAAAAAATGTTTTTATTATCATTCAGATTTTCTGAAAAATGGCCAAGTAAACTTATAACACAACATTCATTGAGGTCTACTAATGAAAACAATGTGGGTTTAAAACAATGTGGGTTTTTTTTATTTTTTTAAAAAGCCATTATAGACGTGATCTCCCATAAAAAAACATCCATTTCAGCTCTGTGAGGAACTTAGCTGCAAATTATGCTATCTAAGCCAAGATTTGCACAGAGCATGTCTGGTTCTATACAGAGAATAAGCAGTTACTGAGGGCCCCAATGCCCACTAGGGGGCCCCCAAGAACATATGCATATAAATAATAAATAGATTTTACAGGTACTGTATAAAAAATTAATTAATCTAAATTATGAACAAATAAATCTAATAATTAATAAATAGAATTTTACCTACAGTGATGTCAAGCATAGCTTTCAGGAGCAGAAAAAAAACTATGAAGATGGAAAAAAAACAGCCAAGACAAAGTTTTATTTAAAAAAAAAAACATGAAAGATAACATGTATTTATGCAACGTAATGTCAGCTATTGACTTCTATTGTAGGTTGAATGTTAATTTTTGACTAAGCGTCCATAAAAATGCTGATATGGCTTTTGTAAACCCTAAAACAATTTTTTAGAATTAGAGATAGCTAAATTGTACTAGCTTGAATTTGGATCTTTTTCCATTTGAACTGTAGAAGCTGATTACTGTAGAGATAAATTTATGTTCGTTAGACTGTTATTAACAGCTTTGTGCTCAAAAAGTCACAGAATTTCGCAACACACTTCAAAACTGGTAAAAATGTACATCTGATTGGGGTTTGAAAGGAGAGTGGTTTCTTTATTTCTTTTCCTTTAAATGTGTGTAGAGTACCAAGACTTAAAAACAAGTAACAAAGATTTCATAAAAAAAAAAACAAACTAGAGGAAGTATGTGACTTTTCGAAACCTCTAAAAATGGCCACTTTTGTTTGTGTCATACCTAAACCGAAAGATTTGATCATCTTCAAACTCTTAGGCATATGAGACATTGTTAAACTAAATGTGTGCACGCGGCCATTGAAAAATTAAATTCAAAATTATAAGGCATTAGTTATATCTCTGCCTTACGTCTTTTGTATGGATTTATGTTCTTTGTTGTTTCTTTTTACATTCTCAAATAAAAGCAGTCACTCTTGAATACACAGATAAATTTGAGTTTGAATTGTTTATCAGCTCGCAAATCTCAACAGATGAAGAACTTTTTGGTTTCTCACTTCACAACCCCTTTAAAAGAACGTGATAATCAGTGTTGTTGTAAAGGTGAATGCTAAATTCCCAAAGCACTTTAGTATAGAAGGCAAGCGATGCAAACATAGTGATTCATGAAGCTTAATGAAGCCGCAACCAAGACCTTTGCCACAGAATTAACCTTGTCACGATTGCAGAGAGTGACTCCTCTAGAAAGCTGTAATAATGCCGCAGGAAACCAGACATGGTGGAGACACTTAAGTGCTAGTTTTGACAGGACTGACTTGTTCTCCTGCATTCTCTATAGGAATCAAATAATTACCTCTGCAGAGCAATGCAAATCCTGTGGTGGGAAAGATCCGAGTTATGCTTCTGTAAGGTGCTGCTTTCACAAGGATGTGAAAGCAGTAAACAATAAAGCCTTTTCTCTCTGATAAAACTTCTCTAACCTTGACCTACTTTGACTTTGAATCTCATTCTAGTCCTTCGAATGACAGAGTAGAGTTCTTAACCATTAAATTGACAGACTCGGGCAATATCAGATGGCGCCGTCCCCCGTGCGAAGGTAGCAATTTTCCAGTATTACAGTTAAATCCTGTTTAAAAACATCCGGATTCCAGCAGCCCAATTACAAGTTGTTAATAGCAACAACAGTATAATTACTGTAATTTACAAGCTGGAGTGAAACATTTGCCCCCTCCTTCATTCAAATGTCACATTTATGACAGACTTTGTGGTTGCTACATGGATGTTTTGAAAACATAACAGATGGGTCTGTGTTCAGGTTGTTCATTTATAATGGAGAAAAAGACAAAGCTTTGAAGAGAAATCAACAACCTTTTCTTTTAAAGGTAAACTTTTCAACAGATGAAGTGATGATAGAAGTTTTTGACCCCCTGCTGATTTTTTCAACAGATTACTGAATTATCAGTCCATAAATCGAATGATGTGATTATTTCAGAAGTGAGAGAATGATTAACAATGTATAAACATTTTCTTAAGGGGTGTTTTCTTGTTTGTTTGGGTTTTTTTTATGCTTATGAACTGATAAATACTTTTACCTAAAACCAGTATGAGGTCAAAGTGCTTGGGTTTAAATATCTTTAAAAACATAAACGTTCCATAATTTCTCAGCTACACTGATTATTGCTTTTGGATCACTTCCCCAATCAGGCCACACCCCTTACTTGAGACTTAAGTGGCAAAACAAGGCTCAAATGACTGTGTTGATTACCCACTTGAGTTCAAAATAATTTGACTCGGCCGAGATCCCTTCGATTCACCAGACCAGATTTTCAGATTTGGCCAGAAATTGTATTTTCTGATATATATACTTTCTGAATTTTATTATCTGGTAAAGTACACAAAACTAAGTTTAAAGTCGCCAAAAAGCGTTGACCCCTGGTTTTAATCTAAGAGATTTTTCAGGGACATTAAATTACGAGACTTTTAGGGCCATTTAAATTTATTCACTTCATTTTTATTTTAGAAACTGTTGGCTAGCTAGGCTTTCTGTGGCTAGCTCAACCAGGGTCACGTGTGTGCATATAAATATCAGCCTCAAAAAAGATTCCAAACCGTGGCAATTTCTCATCCATGGCTCAAAATAAAAACGGCAAACATTAAAATTACGATTAGTGGAATCAAAAGTACGACTTACTAGACATGTGACATAGAGACCACAATACCAGGTTTCAGCTCCTGGATTTCAGTTATTTTTTCGAATTGCAGCAATCCGTTTTACTTCTTATTTCTTCTAATTTCATAATAGAATGATGTCTCTGAACTCTTTGGAAATTGGTTCAAGCAGCCAGTTGTACTTCAGCGTTTTCCCATTTTCATTCGAGTCAGTTTGATCATTCGCCTCTGGCATAAGAATAGGCTTTTCCCAGCCCCTAATGTAATGTGAGCATTTTAAGTTATTTTTATAGACATACAAGTTGATACAAAAAAATTCTAATTTTTTGATGTTTTGAAATGTATGGTACTCAAATTGTAGTCATTTCTCATTTTTAATTTTTGTGTAAATTATGTTTACACAATATTTGATCACTTTTGAAGCTTTCTTTTTCTTGTGTAAACTGATCTGCATTTTTATTTCACTTTTAAGCTCACCTTTAGTGTGGAATATTTTACATCAAGTGTGGATCAACATAAGAGGATTAGCAGATGGAACTGTATTTACATGTTTGCAAACCTGTGTCGTTATAAAGCAAATGAAAACTAACGATACGCTTTTTTTTGCAATTTGTGCTAGCTCTCTAAAAAAATTGTATGATTTTGGCGACGATGTAACCGCAGCTAATTTCAACTTCTGAATTTCTCTCTTCAAACAACACATTATGGTCTAAATATGAGCTCTTCATTTCTCAGAGGATGATTTAGAAGCTCAGGTAGTTCACCTCTGGAGGAGGCATCAGAAACTCCCCCCGTTGCCTCTCAGTCCCGGGATCTTTCAGTGTGGGCGGCTCTCACGCTCAAGGCGCAAGCTCTGATTGGTCTAAACTTCGGATGGTGTTCTGAAATTTTGACTAACTTATTTGTGATGTTCAACCAACTCCAAGCAGGCGCTTTCAGCGTTAGGAGCGTGGTTTTACCCGTGGAACTAGAGATGATTTCAGCTGATTGTAACGGTAGAGTGTCGTCCGATGAAGATGATGAAGACCACGGTTCACGGTCTCCTCCGCCGGTGGGTCGAGGACGGACGCAATGTCTCACCTTCAGCATCGAAGCTCTTATGTCAAAAATAGGAGGAAGTGAAGCAACTTCGCAAGGATCGACCCATGTGCCATACTTTCTCGATCGCGATGATCGATCGGTGAAACTTTCAGAAGCGGCGGATCACAGAAACCGCGTCAGAGAGAACTGGATCAATGGAGCCGCACCATCACGTGAGTTCCAACACTGGACGCTGAATACATGACGTAACATTTGTTGTCCATTAAATACTACCGCAATGATTTAACTTTAATCAATGCTATATCGTTCATAGACTTTTCTGACTTTTTAAACGTTTAATATGAACGAAATACTAACAGCAGCAGGTTAAATGTACATCATTTTAACTCGAGAATGATCTATTCTTTTCTCGGGCATATTTAAAAAAAGTAGGTTTTGTTTCCCTTTCATCTTACTCCTTACCAGCCCCAAGCTAGCTTTAAATATCACGTTGAAATAAAGGTGGAAATGATTTTAAAGGTTGCAGCACCCATTTAAATTATTTACTACAAAAAAATAGATTGAATGTACACAAATTCCACTAAAAATACAATGACCCAAATATCCTTGATCTTGTGGTGAAATAAGACAGATTATTTTAAGAAATACGAAGACAGCTTAAATGGCTAAAGTTTGGAAATATGCTATTATTGGAAATGCCCGCAAAGTGGTGCTTTGATGTTTTTATTTTTATTTTAAGTTTATTTTTGTTTATTTTTTAGTTTATTCAAGTTGTATTTCGTTGGAGAATAATTACATTTATGGGAAGCCAGTCACTGAAAACGTTTGACTACTAGTGTGTCTAAGCTTTGCGTAAAGCTTATTGAATTTAGAATGTCCTCTCTTTTATTACAAATTGTCACAGAATATACATTTACATTTTATGCATGCATATTTTTCACTGGTGGCAAGAAAAATTTGATTTTTAAAATTCCAATCCACAACTATAGGAAGTTTTTTATTTTTGGTTTCCTCACAATATACATGCAAGATCAGATTTTTATAGTTATGAGAATCATGTTTGCTCTGACTTGTATGATACATGACATTTTAATATATATATATATATATATATATATATATATATATATATATATATATAAAGAAATCAAAATCAAATTTTCTCCCACTATATATTTTTTTTACAAAAAAAAAACCATTTCAAATGTCTTAAATAGTGGAAAGAGGATCATAAAATAGAACCAGCATTTGTAATTTTTTTTTTTTATATATATATATATATATATATATATATACATGGTCAAGTATCTTTAGAAATACTGCATGCTTTTCTGGGACTACCCCATTGTCACAAATCATCCTTCTGTTTATGTACTTTGTAATGAGTTACAAATCCATTTTACAGGGCCACAGAGTCCTGCGGCATGCCCTCTCAGAAAGCACAAGACAAATCGCAAACCCAGAACGCCTTTCACCACCACTCAGCTTTTGGCCCTCGAGCGGAAGTTTCGTCTCAAGCAGTACCTGTCTATTGCAGAACGGGCCGAGTTTTCCACCTCTTTAAGCCTGACTGAGACGCAGGTGAAGATCTGGTTCCAGAACCGAAGAGCCAAGGCCAAACGCTTGCAAGAGGCAGAGCTGGAGAGGCTCAAAATGAGCAGCAAACCCCTTGTACATCCCGGCCTCGGTCTACCATTCCCACTCTGCTCACATCCTGGGACAACGGCTCTGCTGTGTGGTCGGACTTTCCCATTCAGACACATGCTGCCGTTTTCAGCTGCAGGAATGTTCTCCTCACCCGTGGTTTATGGTGTAGGTGCCTTTTCTAGGGATGGCTTCTCCTTGGAGCCTGTCTAAAAGATCATGCAAGAAACTGCCAAATTATTCATACTTTGCCTTATTTGCCTTCTGACATATTATGAACATGAGTAGCATCACTATCTCAGCTTCGACGCTAATATTGGACAGGGATATAAAGGCAGGGATGCTAAATTTCATTTTAGAGGTGTTCTGTGAGGTCAACTCACTCACACGTCTGTCTCACACTTGCTTTGTGTACTGGTTCTCAGTCATGTTGGAACAGGAAGGGGCCATCCTGTAATTCTTCTCTTAAACTTGGTCTCCCTCTCTCTTGTCTCGCTTTTTAGTTAACCTATTGCAGTACAGACACTATTGCAAATTGTTCAATGAAATGCAGTCAGTTATTGATCAAACGTAATAAATCTTTCTTGTGTTTTTACCAGATTTTTTGTTATTGAGTTTCACCAATTACTATTTCAAACTCAAAAGCATTTGAAAGAGAATTTTTAAAATCTGTTCAACCGTTCTCCATTTTTGGATATATACATTTAGCATAGCGTAGCATAGATAATCGAATGTGGCATGGGGATTTTTTTTACTGAGGTCCCTCACTCTTCCATAGCAACCACAAAAATGCTATCTTAGCAACCATTCCTTTTTGATTTTAGAAATACTTTTAAACAGCACTTTCTCAAGCCAACATTAACGTGTGTACAAACTTTATTCTTCTATTTATGACATCAAGCTATAATTGTAAATGTAATTGTAATGGAATATTTTTTTTTCATCTTTAGGCTTTAAAGGTGACTTAAAGCAACCGTAGCCCATTCGAGTCATGCTCACTCTCCTCTATATCCTCTGTTGCTATTTCAAAGTGATGTGTAAAATCTAAATAATTTGATATTTTAAATGTGGTAAAACACCAATTATCATCGAACCCAGACGTAAAAAGCACCCTTTTACCACTTTAAACCAGATCGCTCACCAGATCTGACAACTGACAATTTTAGCATAGCTTGGCATAGGTCGTTGAATTCTATTAGACCAGTTGCACATTTTTCATTTTTTTTTAATTCTAATTAATTTTAAATTGTTTACTAAACATTATTTATTATCTTGGTGAAAATAGAGAATGAGCTTAAGTGAAAATTGGTGTGTCCTTTCAAAAGTAACATTTACAATAGAGATTGAATGAAAATGTAACAGTTTATTTGCATTTTATTTATACAATAGTTGTTCTAAAAACTGCAAGACTACAATTATCTTGGTATCGAAATCAGAAGCTACCAATTCACCGAGCAATTTTTCATGTACCTTCAGATGTTCATCTATGATGTGTTTGGCTTTCGAGTCACTAGCAAAATACTGTATAGCCTGCACTCTAAACATTTATGAATTCCTTAACTAGTAACTAATATTTAGATGGTCAAAAAATCAACAATTATCTCCAACCTTTCAAACACCGATTTGGCAAGCCTTACATGTAAAAGGTTATGAGCTCAGATCACAGTAATTCACTGAGCTCCCGAGAGCAGTCCAATTTTTTTCCAGTCTGCATCATTTTTTTTGAACATCAGAGTTTAATTATTTGGAAGGGAATAAATACTTTTTTTTTTCCATTAAAAAAAACATCACAAATGCGAGAGAATGAAAATGATTATGCATCTCCTTCGTCTGCTGGATGTTCTGGCATTTCTGTGTTGCACCAAGATGATTAAAATTTTTAACTACTATTTTCTGTTTTCAAATTCACTTTGTGTCTTATTTGCAAACCAAAAGGTTCAAAACGAAATGTGACTTATTTTATTCTGACTGTACAGCATTGTAAATGTTAAACTGTTTTGTGTAATTCTCAAGATTTACAACACTGTTAGAGGTGATATTCTGTATTTTGTTATTTTATGCTAAATATATTGAATAAAGGTGCATTTTGTAAGATATTCTTCATTCAATGTGTGAAATCTACTCACAATGTTTATTGGAATTCATGCAGTGTGATGACATTAGCATCAAACTGCTTCCTTCTCTTTTTTTCTCAGAAACATATTTATTTGCGGTCTTCTATTGTCCATTTAAGTGTGCCTGAGCGAACTGTACTCTCAGTTTCTTGTTCTTGACTGCAGGAGTAGTACCCTTTGTGTTCTGCTGCTGCTGGAGCCCATCCGCCTCAAGGTTCGACATGTTGTGTGTTCAAAGATGCTCTTCTGAAAACCTCAATTGTAACGAGTGGTTACGAGTCACTGGTACCTTTCCATCACCTCAAACCAGTCTTACCATTCTCCTCTGACCTCCGACATCAACAAGGCATGCACATAACTGCAACTCACTGGATATTTTCTTATTTTTCAAACCCCGGAGATGGTTGTGTGTGAAAATCCCAGTAGATCAGTTTCTGAAATACTTCTTCACAGATTATTATTTTAATGCTATTTTGCTTGTGTGATGTGTCTACCTCTGTAAAACTGCTCAGTTGCATTAGTGCCTCTGGTCAAAATTTCCCATTAGTTTTGGAAATTTTAAATGTGTACCATTTATTTACAGAAACATGTTAAAGTCCCAGTGAAATGTGCCCATGGAACGCTTTTACTGCATGAATTTGGAGAAACTAAAGAGAACAGCTCCCCCCCACAGCCGCGGGATCTTAATGCTTTTTAAATTGAGCTGCTGATAAGAGGCTTTTAAGCATCCATGCTTATAATCGTTGCAAACGTGGGTCGACCTCTTCATGCTGGTGGTCTCTGGAAAGTTAATTAAACGGTGTCATTATAGACCCAGTAAAACATGGGCTCAGTTGCGTAAATCTGCAGCAAAGGAATGCGTGGACCTGATGCATTTCTAAAGGATCTTGGGGAAAATCAGTGTTGCATTTAATTCATTATGGATTAGCTGACCTTCCACTGAAATATCTAAACCTTAGTGGTCTAATTACAAAGATGTGGAGTTCGCCGACTGTAAAAATAGCCCAAACATAACAGAACTTGTCCCTTGGTACCAGAAAAGCAATCGTTCTTCCTCCGGTTGGTCTGCCCTTTTTAAAATACTTTGAGGCTTAACTGATTGTAAATGCCGAGTGCTTTCTCAACCAAGCCCATTACTAATCATCCTTACCCTCCAAGTTTTGCTCCACCAGTGTGAAAAGGTGTTTTCTGGGGGTAAAAGCGTCTCACGACTGAGTTCACTTGTGTGCCAAGTGTTTATTGCTATTCCAAAGCCATGTTGCAATTTGTACAATTTCACAGTCCACTTCTGTTTCTGTGTTTTTTAACGTTTAGCTGATTTTGTTTTAAATCAGATCATTTCAGATTGCCACAATCTGCTTTATTTGAGATGGGAAAAGAATTCTGTGTCTTTGGTCCATTACAAACCAGTGTAAAGATGTGCTGTTTTATTAATTCAAAGATAGCATATAATTTAAATCTACAAGCAGTGATAAAAGCGCTCTGATGCTATGAAGGTTCTTTGGTTTGATGTAGCACTTTGCTCTTTTTGGTTCTTGACTGGTTCTTTGTGGTTTTTGGGGTACTGTTATAACACGTTGTAAGCATAAAGAAACTTTAATGGCCTTTGTGGTACTTGTGCTTCTAAAGTAGTTCTTTGTTGTTTTTAATGTGCTATATACAGATGCTGGGCATATATGCCAAAGTTTATTTATTTTTTTTATACATTTAATGGTTGGTTCCAAATAGCACCCTTGAAGACAAGTGACACCAAAAAAAGGTTCCCTATGAATACGAGTCAAAGAATTAGATTTGGTTATGGGCCACCCATAACATGCAAGAATTTTCTGAACTTGTTTTAACATAATATGTCCTTTAATAATAATAATGGTTATTATTTTAACCATATAATTTATGCATCTAGAATAGTAAAGCGTGATCTAAGATTGCTGTGTTTATCTTTGACCACTAGATGTAGCAATCTCTGAGAAAATAGAGGGAGTCAAATCACTGTTCACATTAATTATAAACATATTGCACAGAGCAAACGCAAGTTTTAGATCCATCTTCAGTTCTATTTAAGATCGCATGATCATTGTTCTTTTTATCTTTTATCTATTAAGAGTTTATTTGATTTATTGAACTTAAATAAACATAATGTATTTTGAATATACAGGTGGTAATATTAATACAATATCATTAAAAGTAATTGCACTATACACAGAATGATAATTCAAAATTTCCTTTTATTTTGATGATTATAAAGCAGTTTTGACCAGAAAACAAGTGTTTCTTTGCCTGAATTCCTGTGGCACTGCTCGGGTGTATTGAGAACCTGGCGTGGCCTTCAGCTCTTCTGCATTGTGGGTCTGGCTTTATCATTTACTGCTCTTTACAATACCCCAGAGACTTTTTATGGAGATTAGGTCAGTCGAGTTTGCTAGCTAATTAAGAACAGAGATACCATCCTTAAACCAGGTACTGGTAGCTTTGGCACTGTTGCTGAGCTCTAAAATGATCAGGTAGATGGCTGTGTGGACCTTGGATGTCAGAACTGTAGCAGATTGCCTCCTTAACTACCACTGACTGTGGAAAGCTTACTTTGGACCTCAAGCAATGTGGATTGGGTGCCTCTCCTCTCTTCCTCCGGACTGAAACCTTGATTTCCAAAGGAAATTCTAAATGTATTTTCATAAAAACATAGCTTTAAAGCACTCTGCTGCAGTCCTTTTTATCTTTAACGCTTCCTTTACACAAGCAATACGACACGTGAAATATGTCATACACCTGTGCACTGACTCCTCTGTTTGTGAATATCCAGGGAGCGGCTATCTCTATTGCTTGTACACTTTTTTTCCTACATTATATTTTCCTTCACTTCGCGTCTATTAATGTGCTTGCAATGATCCTTTGTGTCTTATCCTCCTTGTGTAAGGTGTCAATGAGCAACTGCTAAGTCTTCCTCATGGTTGTGTAGTTCACAGAACTAGACTGGGACAACACATAATGCACGGCTGCAGTATCAAAAAAATCTTTCCAAAAAAAAAAAAAGCACAGTCAAAATTTAAAAATTTTCACTATCACACAAAACCCCAAAAATCGACTGATTAAAATGATTGCCACCCTTTTTAAATTGTTGATTAATATATTAAAAAGAGAAGAGGTGTGTTAGGGTAACATTAAAAAAAAGAAGTTTTCTCACACATTCACTTGATGACCGTGGCCTTATTCAGATTAATATAAAGCATTGTAATGAAAAAAAACTAAGCTATTTTCATACATTTAATATATTACTGCTGAAAATTAATGATTAAAAACGTACAATAGCCTCTGCACAGAGGACTACGCAGGAATAAATTATGGACAGAGAAATAGGGCCGTGCCATGTGTTAAAATGATAAATAAGTTTGATCAGCGCATGCTCAAGTATCCCCAGTAAAAAAGTCTCTTGGGCATGAAAACTAGGACACCTGTTACTCACGTGCAGCGGCTGCTGAAATATGTGGTTAAATTAACATACTTCTGCCGGCACAGTGTAGTCCAGTGGTTCCCAACATTTTTCCCTTGGGGGCCCCCCCATCACAAGTCTATGAAAATCTGATGCACTGCTGCAGTATATGCACATATATATATCACAAAACAATAACAAATACTATTTCTGTTCTACTTTTTCAGGTCGGTACATAAATAATGAACGTTCAGAGAGAAATTGACAAACTGTTAAAGCTTTCGGCAGATAAAACACATTCGTTGAGCTCAATGATGTGATTTTCTGCAAAAAGTTCTACTTTCACGTAGCATTTGTCTCATGTTTAGCTGGAATTGGTGATGGATGAATAACTGAGTTGTGTTTTCTGCTGGAAAGAATAGTAGGCAGTGGGATCGCAGCATTAGTGATTATCAATTAACAAATTAAAGAAATATAGTCTTAAAAAAGATCCAGCACTCATACGACTGTATTAGAATTTATTTAGCATTTCATCATTTAAATAAATTGCGTGTTGCTTAAAGATTTGTAAAGTTTATTTTCAAAATATAAACGATGTAATTTCAATGACAAATGGTAAACTGATTTTGTGAATCAAAGGTGTTCTCTATATAAAAATAACAAATTTGACCAAATGATCAATTAAGTAAAGTACTGTAAAAGCCAACATATTGTTAATTGTATTTTGCGTCGGACAACAAACTCCTAGACCTTTTCATTTACAGCCACCAAACTTTGCAAAGACATCCCAATTTGTCTGACTTGGGTTGCTATGTCTTTTCAGACTAATACCGCTAAAAAAATTCTGGGAAATCACAAAAAATTGACTTCACATGGGGTCAAACTTTGTAAAACTGTAACAAATCGAGAATCTCATAGAAACTTGAAACAGTCCACATATGTGGAGGTTATCACTCTGTGGAAGAACGTGCCAACCACTGTACAAAAGTATTTGAACCCTAGAAACTGTTTAGATTTTTACTATTGATGTAGTATCCATTGAAAATTAATGGGAAAAGGCAACAAAGATATGTTCAAGATGAAATATCAAACAGAAATGAGGGGTGTTTATGTTAATCATAGTGAAATCAACTTTAAAAATGAGAAAAATCCTGGACTGATGTACCTAATAAAGTGGCCAGTTAGTGTAGGTTTGGTAAATAGTGTATGTAATTTGCTTATTTTTGAATATTCAGTTGAATCTTCCTCTTTTCCAATGATTTCAAATGATGAGTTGCATTGATTAATTTAACATTATGAATTAATGTAAGATAGAAAGTGTTCACCTTAATGCCAGAAATTCCTTTAGTAGTTTTGTGCAATTTGTATAAAAACAGACATGTAATAATCAGGTACTACATTCTTCACTAACAGCAAACTTCACCAAGAGAACCCACCTAGGTACCGCCTTAAAATAATATTAGTAATAACATTAGGGTTGCTGAAATGATTGCAGAATCCTTTTATAATGTTAACATGTATCTGACATTCTAGATAAGGCCATTAGATTGGGTTACCTCTATGTACCTCTATTTTTTGTTTTTATTTTTAACTTAAAGCTTAAGTCTTGTTGAGAATAATTTACTGTGAACTCTGTTGGCTCATCGTTTCATCCCTCACCACCATGAGTGGTGAAATTCATTGTTTTTTATTTGACCTCAAATCAAATCTGGTCCAGCGACCACCCATTGAACTCTGGTGCTCCCTTTGGGTGCAACCTCCAGGCTGGGAACAACTGGTATAGCCAGCATAAAAATGTATTTGTATGCGTAAAATATCTTTTTTTTTCTACAGAATTGCTTCTAAATGATCTGTGCGTTTCTGATGCCCTGCTCACAAATACGAAGGTAAAGTGAAAATAAATCCTGAATATGGGAGCAGAGAATGCAGTTTCTGAGTCATCATTCCAAAAAAAGCTGATCTAATCCGACAGTGACTAAAAAGACATTCATCAAATGTGAGCGTTCATGTTAGCCTTTATTCTAATATTTGAGTTCCTTTGGCAGAACAGTTGAAATGATATCCTTGGCGATGCACAGATTATCAGCTAATCCAAATGAGATTATATATTTATTTAGATTGATTAGGATATATTTACATGTCCGTAAAGCATCTTTTAATGTAGTGCGCCACAATAAGAGTCATATCTGAGCATGCAGTCTGTGACTCAGAGTAGAAGCACATTTTATTTTAGATGGTGCCATTACTGGAAATCCCTTTATCTCACTTCAAAGCCCATGAGCAGGTGTGTTTTATGAAACAATAACTATATTCAGGCTCTTAACAGAAAGGGCTATTTAAAAACAGTCTTCTGGGAAGATGTCTCCTATTATAAATCGAGCTATAGATGCACATAAAATTGTGTCTCTTTTTTAAACAGAATCCATTTTCGACGTTGCAATCTTGGTGATAACATGTACACAGCATGTTCCTTTTTTTCCAAACCTTGTGCAAAGCTCTACTAAAAACTTTGTCTTTTAGGGCATTTGTTCTTGAGCTTCAGTGTCGGTTAATAGCTTTTTGTGCATTTTTTCATGTTTATCTTTTGTTATTGTGTAAACGTTAATATCAAGCTTCTGTTTCTGCTTATAGAAACAGCCGTGCTGCATGTAAACAAAGAAGGTTCACTGACTTAATAATGCTTTCCCAAGCATTAGTCATACATGGATCACAGTTATTCTATACCAAATTCACATTGAAACAGGATTTGCAACATTAAAATGAGCTACACAGGGGGGCTGATATTATTTGAGACTGATTCAGGAGGTTCTGGTTACAAATGATTGTTTATATTTGTATGTAATTGTTCTTATTTCTGTATTATATTACATTATTCACTAGACGAGTAATGAAATACTACTTATTATGTTGGCTTCTTAAAGTGAACATATTGAACATATTGTCTTTTGCGTCAAAATTCTAAAAGCATTTCCTCCTAGCTTTTCGAGCTACAGCCACCAAACTTTGACATCCAAATGGGTCGGCTGGCATTGCTATATCTTTTAAGAATATTGGGAAATTTTTCCATTGACTTAACATGAGTTCAAACTCAAAAAAGACTTCAAACTGACCACACTGTTGGAGCTGATCAGTCTGTGCAAGAACATCCCAACCACTGTGCAAAGGTATTTGAACCCTGTCGGGGTAAAAAATTCATCATTGACCTATAATGGCCTTTGAATCTAAAGGGAAAAGGCAATCATAGTAACAACTTCATTTTTATGACATCACTGACCACTGCCTAGCAGTTACCCTAGTAACAAAAGTTATTTAATCTATATCAGCTTTGGAAATGATAAAGACATGGAGCTTGGTTTATTTTACTCATAATGACACAGAGAACATTATATGGTTTCACTGACCCCTCCATAACCAGAATATTTACCATGGCAGCCAGTTTGGCCTATCTCTATGTCATATGGTTTATGGCACTTTTATTCACATAATGATCTTTGTAGGATGTCACAGACTCTTCTATAGCAACCAAGAATTCTACCTTGGCAACCATTCCATTTTGCTTTGAAAAATCCTTTTGCACTTTTGCATGCCAACATCAGAAGTTTGTGTACAAATCAGCCATCTTGTTTTAGTTGTAGTTAAATAAATATCAATGATACTGATTTGTTAATTTACCGCCCATTCCTGGGTACAAGTAAACATTGAACAAAAGCTGATTAAAGGCAAAAGTCAAATACTTGAGAGATAAATGCTAGTTATGACCAAAAATTTAATTTGCTGTAATGTTGACGACAATCTAAAGATTCATTTTCTGCGAACTCGAAACACTCTGATCCACCTTAGCCCCGCCCACTAACCAATCAACCTCCCCATTCATTTCCACGCAGAGCTAACATAAACAGATTAAGTGTATTCACTTAATCACTGGAACATAGAATTCTCCATAAATTAGATGGAAGTTAGTACATAGATTAGTACACTATTTAGTACATTAGCACTCTAATTTATTTATTTTTTAAATTTGTGAATGTTTCTTCACTGCAGGCGAGGCTCCACCCAATAAAACTGTTTGAACAAGCACGACGTGTTCTGAGGGAGATGCTTAGCTTAAAGCAGTAAGTACATCTATAATAATTACTTGTTTGGTTAATACAGCCTTCCTCCAAACAGTCCATTTACATGCAGCTAAAGTACACTTAACCTAGACTCGTGGAATCCTATGCATCACTATATTAGTAAATTATTCTAGGTCAAGAATTTTTTTTTCTCCATTACCCCTCCTTTTGGTAAAAAGAGCAAAAAGAGACATCTGCTCACTCCATTTAATATAGCTAGAGGAGAAAGTTTCTAGATTTTGTGAGAGGTTTCTTAGAAAGGAAGAGTGTTTATCTGTGAAATAAATGTTCATGTTTAACAGAAGTTTTCATTACAATCTTTCTAGATGCCTTTTAATGTTTGCGTTGTTCCAGAATTGCATGCTCACAAATTAAAGATAGATCTGTTAACACATCACATCATGATTGAAAATAATGCACTTCTTCACCTGAGCCATGTAGGAGTACTTCTGTTTGTCCTCGACTGCAGACATTTCTTTGAAACAGTGAAAAATTGTGTACTTTATCTCTTTGTTATAAAATATATTTATTTATTTATAATCTCTTTAGAGATTTTAATGTATATTTTTATCATTATATGGTTTTACTTATTAATATTTTCCAGGTTCAGACAGGTTGTGACCATTTATTTCAATTCAGAATGGGTTGTTTTGTTGTTTGTTCGTTAGTTTTTTTACCCACTTAGTGCACAAATGCACATTGGGTGATTGGCTGAGTACATTGTGAACAGATCCCTGTTCTATTGCAGATTTTTTTTTACAGTTTATTATGTTTAGTATAGAGAATATTGCATTCTATAACAGAAAAAATATATTTATAATTATAATTTCGGGTTGGTTTCTGAAGAGATACATCACAACTGGAAGTTACAAGTTTCTTAAATAAAGTAGCCCAACTGGATTCTTTTTTGTCTCCAGATTCGGAGAGGGCTAGAGGCTCTCACAGATCTTCTTTCCCTCCCTCATTTTTCTCCTCCCCAATCTCCTTTGTCTTTCTCTTTCCCCATCTCAAATGTTTAAGCTAAATAAAGCAGCATTTTCAGTTAAATCTTCTCAAGCCTTCTTACTTGGTTTAAAATTAATATTCGATAACAGTTTTTATGGGTTTTTTTGTTTCACACAGACAGAAATAGTTTGAGTTTCAAACACAATATTCTGAAAACCTAAAATTGACCATCTGAATGGTTCAAATGAGAACTAGGTGTACGTTTTGTGGTCAGTGTAAACTAAAACCACTGACCACAGTTTATTGAAGTTGAGTACATATATTGACTAAGGTCAAATCATGATTTCAATCGCTGCATAGAGTTTTCCTGCTGCTTTCTGAGATGGTTTTTTTTTTTCATATTGGGCAGTGTTGTGGAAAGGGTCTTCAGGAGCACTGTGGCAAACATAATCGGGTTCTGAGAGTGAAATGACCTTGAGAGAGGAATATTGAAATATTTAATTTAGAAAGAGTCTGTTTAAGTGTTTGTGATTTGGGACATCACCACTCAATGTCCAAAACAACCGGAAACAGATTCCTGGAGCGAAACGGGCTAGCGACTGGTGCCTTTGGCTGAAGTTTGTCAGATTTAAAACAATCAGACAGAGAGGCCAACATCCTTCCATCCAGCGCTGTGGTTCGCAGCTCTCTCCCCGTGGCTATTACTGTCTGAGAACGTTATATCTCTCCTCCTACCTCTCCAATGCAGAACAACCCCGTGATGCTCCTGATGCCACTGGTGTGGACATTGTTTTGTTGAATGAGAGCTTGCACTTCAGTGACTTTGTTCTTCCGGGCTCGAAGCCGAGCTTTTTTTCCCTCTATGTGCAAGGTTGAGAGGTTTAGCTTGGAGCTTGGGACCATTATAAATATTTCAATGGCGAGGCAAAAGCTCTAAAAGAAAAAAAAAAAGCCAGAGAACTAAAAATATGTTGGCTTTAAATAACCTCCACCGTAAACCTGAATGTATTCGTATTGCACACTTTGGCACAGGCAAAAGCAAGTCGTCTGTATGAAAAATGACACAGATTCAACAAACTATTTTTAGCATTGGTTGCAGTATCCGTTCCCAAAGGATGCGAGCCGTGCTTGCTTTAAAACCAACGTACAATGTGTTTTGACCTCTGTGGGAGGCAGTGTTTGTACAGCAGATGAATGTGGGAATGATGCTCGAGATTATTTACGTCAAAGCGTCAGCTTCAGTCTGTGCATTCACATTCAGCAAATACCGAACCTCTCTAAATGATGGATCCAACCCGAATGTATCAGGCCAGCGAATACTGAAAGAATCAGGTGACCAGTTCAACCTCTTCCTTGAGCATTTGCATACGAACAAAGCTCGGAGAATTACATGTTCTCCAGCATGAACAGCAGGAGCTCTGCAGCTGTTTTCAGCATGATATTTATTTGTTTATCCACTGGAAGCTTTAGCTGGAGCTCGGAGTGAGTCATCAGTTTAGCACTTGAACTTTTGTTCATGTGACATGCAAAGAAATGACCTCTTTTCTTTATTTTATAGGCGCAGATTATGCTTCTAAGATCAATGTAACGAGATGTTTAAATGTAGTGCTTAAATGTAGAGACTCGGCGGCTTTTAACGTAACATTACATAATCAACATTTAGGTTAGAGACCACGGTGGAATTAAATTCTTTTTAGTAAGGTTTTTGCAGTTTATTTTTAGATCTGCATGAAATGGTGCTTCTTTTTTTTTCGACGACAAATCTAAAGAATAGTGATTGCTTCAAAATACCCATAATACTGTTTGTGATTGATGCCCCGAAGAGTAATCAGTAATCATTATTTCAATATTTCGTTTAAATTAGTCTCCAATACACCAAATAAAATGTTTCAAGCTTAACTTCTATCAGTTTTATTCCTCTTTATGGATTACAAACATATTTTCACAAATAGCATGACAGTTAAACATTGTAGACTCTAGTCAGCGTATTAACACCTTGAATAACATTTACATTTTATGCATTTGGCATTAATTTTGAATAAATTAACAAATTGTTTTTGTCAGTTCTTGCTTTCCCTGGGATTTGAACCCACAACCTTTGCATGGTTAGCGCAATGCTCTATTAACAGAGGCTCAGGAAAGCAGAAAGCTGCTAACTTGACAGTTGTGTAGAAGACCACCATTGACACCCTCAATAAGGAGGAAAAGTATTGTAGTATAATAACAAAGTGTTGAGGTAAAGGGCAAACATGCAGAAGTGACCACATGGGCTGTCCAAAGCTTCACTGGAGGAGCTTCGTTGACTGAGGAAGGTGCCAGTACGTACAGACTTCTCCAGGACATGGATCTAGAGCTGGAGAAGTCTATTCATCAAGCCACACCTGAGCCAAAAGCACCCAAAAAAGAGTCAGAAGCTGTGTCTGTGGTGGGCTCAAGGGGAAGAGTATTGGTCTGTTCTCCCAACTCCTCCTTGAGATGAAGGCAAACTTTCCCTTTGCTTTGAACATCAAGGTTAAGCATGACTATAGAGGCACAAAAGTCAAGCTGTTTAAACCCCAGTGTGTAAGATTCAGAAAAAACTTTGGCACCTGCCCTCAAAACCAAAACTACCAGAAACTGGGTTGATATCCATGGAATACCTTTCCTTGATTGGCTGCCATACTCACCTCACTTAACTCAGCGAAAATTCATGGGCCATTCTCAAGAGGAAAATGAGGAACAGATTCATAAAAATGCAGATGAGCCGAAGGCCAATATCAAAGCCATGGTATACCTCCTTAAAGCTAGAATAAGTGCCAGAACCTCCCAAACAAAGTATTACGTAAATAATACTGTACATTATATATAACACTTCTCAGAAAGCCAACTTCTTATTGGTCACAAGAAATAAAGTGAAATGCTGGTTCTTTGATTATTTTATCATCCATATTAATTCTAATTAAAGGAACTAAAGAGTAAAGAACTTCACTTGTCAGAACTAATATAGCATACAAGTTTCACTTTCTGAAACAAATTGTTGAAATTAATGCCCTCTTTGTTTCAGGAGTACCTGGAATGTGCACGGTTTAAACCATCATCCATGTCAATTATTTGATGGTATGGAAAAGCCACGGGCATAAGCGCCTCTGCTTGGTTACAAAGATTACCATTGTTTCTTCGAGAGGGACTATGTGATGTAGATGAGTAGATACTGTAAGTTATGGGACAATACTATATTGATGATTATTCCTATAAACATAAATCTGAAAAGGTTCTCAATTAATCTGATAATTAAATCGCGCGGTCATGGTGAAAACAATCTGCACCCTTGCAATTCTGTCACAAAATACTTCTCTCAGAAAACTTCTCTCAGTTTTTGTTTGCATAAAATTATTTAGCATTTCTTATTTTCGGTCAACAATACTGCATTCAGTCCTTCATACTTGTCACCTTCCAAAACTACCGGAACCTCTAACCTTTAATAGTATTTGATTGACTGCCAAAGTACTCACTTGACTTAAAAATCAATCGAAAATCTATCGGCTATCATCAAGAACAAAATAAGGAACACATTGCTTGGAATGCAGATGAGCTGAAGGAAAAAAATAAAGCAACTTGGGCTTCCATAACTTCTAATCTATGTAAAAAGGAGTATCCTTTAAATGTCCATTTGTCCCCCTCTGTTTTGGTGGCTCGTCTAGTTTAAAGATCGTCTAGCTCGCATTTAAAGATCTATAACTTGGAAAGTGACCATGTTTCCAATAAAATAAGAAGCAGCTGTTAAGAAAGCAGATGCAGGTAAGTCATTTATCAACACGACGGAAGATTACAGGAAAGTTCTTGGAAGTAATCCAGAAAATGAAACGGGAAGTAGATTGTAAACAATGGTTTAGGATCGCCGGAGGTAAGTTCTGTCATCCCATTCTTATTTGGAGGGTGCGTTTGAGACATACTTGTTTCTTTTGGAGCCAATGTGCATCATACACCAGACGGTTGGTGACTGGGAGAGTGGAGTATAAATAGGAAAAGCTAGAAATCCAGTGATTGGTTGTCTTCAGGTGTACTGGTAAGAGACTGGTGATTAGAAGTTTGTGAATCCCTGACAATGGCAGCAGTGGCAGCAGCTAGATTTGTGTTTGCTTCTATGTTTCAATGTTTAAAGTGCTGTGGACTTCTTCCTGTTACAAGTTACTTGATTTACTGGTGCATTCTGGATTTCTTCTTACAGCTGGCAGTGTTATCAAGGATTTGTGCATGCTGAGCATACTCCATGCAACATTTTCTCCTATTTAGATCAATCTCTGTAAACATTATAGAGAGAAGGTTGTATGTGGAGAGGTTCCTGCTGCTTAGTTTGATATTCAGTTGATCGCCTCGACCATTTTCAATGGAATTGCTTTGAGTCTGTATTTAAAATGGGAAAATGGAAAAAAGCCCATTTTGTTTGTTTTGTCATTCTCTGGATTCCATTTTATGAAATGTTTAGGATGCAAAACCCTCACAGCTGAGGGTGGCTTTATTTGGATTTTTTTCCTTTCAGACGGGTGTCGGCTGGCTCCCAGGAACTCGATTGACACAAGCCTTTTCCAAACAGGGCAATATTTAGCCAGCCATTTGCTTCACCCATTCTGAATGAGATCTTCTGCTTCTTTGTGGATCTTAATGTAATACTAAAAGCTGTTTTGCGGAACGTCAATCATCTGTGTTTCTTTGGTAAAAACCAAATCCAACGTCCCCCTTATTTTTGTGCAAGAAATGTTGCACAAAATTACCAAACCACTAACTATAACTATAAATCCAAAATTTTGTAAACTTATGAGCACAAGCTCCATTTGTTGTGTGCTGTGTGTCAGGTTGTTGTTTTGTATGAGTTATGCAGCTCTCGAATTCAGGTGCTCCTGTAGGTTATGCAGACGCAAAGCAAGCATCGTTTGAGATCTGGATGCCCTTGGAGGTCTGTTTTTTGGCAACGAGCAGGAGTCTCAGTCATGCTTGATTGCACCTCACGCTGTTGTTTTGAACATCTTTCAGAACTCAACTAGTTATTGTGTTATTTCTCATCTGAATGTTGGCACCATTCACAATTTAGTCGCCTATGTTATCAAGATGTTTCTCTGAAGGATGTGCACAGAAAACATCTTTTCATCCTTGTGATTCTTTCAGTCGCTCCTTGTCTCAGTCCGAGGCGGGTGTCTTGTTTTGTTGATAGAGGGCATCTGTCTGCGAATGCAGTGATGTGATGAGATTAGTCAGATTGGACAGGCCGCACTTCAAAACAAGCCTAAAGGCTAATGCATTAGCATTGCATCCATTCAAACATGACACAGCTTCGCCTGACTCTGTCCTTCAATGGCCAATCCGATTTTAGAAACACCAAATCGTCAACTTCTAATCTGCATTACGCTTGTTGGGAATGGAAAATATTATTTAGAACAAATATTAAACACTGTCTCAGATTACAGTGACACCTCGTTGGAATCTTAAGGATGTTTACCACAGACTATGTAGACTATGTATTTAGTTTATAAGACGTCACCCGTAGGTTTCCGATCAATAGGCAGGATTTAAAAATATTTAGTTTTTTCTATTTTTTCACGTTCTTTCAAATGTGACCTGTATCTGATTTGTGTTTGTACTCACTATAGCAACATAGGGGTGTAACTATACATTCTCCTCATTATACAATACATACCTCGATATTATGTCTATGGTAAAATAATTTTCTTACACTATTTTTAACCAACTATTGAAACTGGTTATATAACTAACCATCATTGGAAAAAATACATGTAAATGGTTTTTAACCGGACCACCATTTACGTTAAGAAGGGTCCAGTTTGGTTTGTATGATAGTGTTTAACATCATCCATTCACTAGAGGGCAGTGTTAAGCATTATGTCATCTTTTTTACTCTAAGTGATGGAGAGAGCGCATTTTATAATCTTTTAGTTTAAAACATGAGTAAAGAATAATTGCCTCCTAGTAAATTTTACATAAAACAAGGTAAAGAAGATTCAGAAATGACTGAAATCACAATCACTTCATGAAGCAAATAGACTTCAGCTCCTGGACGATATCTCCCAGTAGCTCCATGAAACGTATTGTGACAATTTTGTATTGCAATATGTTGTTCCACGATAAATTGTTACATTATTTAACTCCCGTACCCGCCTGCAGCATTGAAGTTTTTTTCCCCTCTCCAGCATGCAAAATCATGCGGGTAAACATACAAGTGCTTTTATATTTACCTCTTCTTCCCCACATGCCCTTTATTGTGTTTCACTTGTTTACCTTTACATGGAAATAAAAAAGGAATTAATTTTTTTATCTTCCATTCTTTAATAATGAACGAATATCAGTAGTGTTGAGTGTTTCGTCTGCCCCATGCTCTTCAGACATTGTCTCAGTGTGAGGCAGATAGCTTCATATAGTTCCAACCTTGCACCTGGATAAATAACATATTGTTTGTTTAGTAATTAAATATTGTTTAAATAATTAAATACTTCCATTTTGCAAAAGTCTTGTGAATAGTTGGATTCTCCTGCATCCCGCACATACATGTATCAGAAAATCTGATTTTTTTTTTCCAGTTTACATGGCAGTCACTTTGGTGCCGATCTGATTTATTTCCACATAAGAACGAGACTGATTCCGATCTCAAATGATCGAGGCTTTTCTTTTTTGTTTACATTTTCATCGATTTTTTTTTTCATACAAAAAAACTGGGTGACATTATACTGGCCATGTTAATGACTTAAACTAATGATTCAACATAATTCCACAGTGGTTATGAAAGTTAAATTATGTTAGTTTTTTTTTTTTACTTTTTTTTAATTCAAATGTTTTTACACACATTTCGCACTTTTTCAAACGCTTTGTTCATTGATGTTTCAGCAACTCTGACAATTCTCAGTGAGGCAACAAATGAGATACATCATTCTCTCAGAAATTTAAGAGTTAGCACTTTAAAATACTTTGTGTAGTTATGAAAGTCTGCTGACGTCTGACACCTACCTCCAGTGGAAACTTGTGGAATTGTAGCTTCTGTCACTTCTCTGTTGGAAAAGTTTGAGTTTACCACTTGGTGTTAATGAGAAATGCACTGATACTAGTATCGTATGAAGCCAATACTGAGCTCATATACGTATACTTGTCAAAACACTCCAATACCAAAGACAGATACCCGGTGACATCATCATTGGTTCTAAACATGACCTGCAAATGTGCTTTTCATAAATACCGAAACACAGCAGTATTGGTTTCATTCCCGCCTGGCTTTGGGAGAAGGCAACAATTCGATTAACATCTGGTAAGTACAATCAAGCTTTTTTAATTTTGATTGTTTTTTTATTTCCTTTTATTCTGCCGATTCTGATTCTTTCCTTATTTAGCAAAGCTTTTACGTTTGTAAAAGTAATACAGTAAAAATTTAATACAGTATAATGAGAGGTCTTGACCTGCTTTTATCCTTTCTTTTTGCCGTGGCCTAGTAATAGAAAGCTCACCATTTTTATGGCCATTTTGAAAACATTTGTTCTGAGAGCATGTAGTGATTAAATCTTTGTGCAGGGATCCTTCACTTCTCTTGTTGACCGACAGTTTTGAACATTCATGGCATCGGCTCAAGCATAAATGATCTGATAAGAGAGAAATCTAATCGAGTGTCGCATAAATCTGGTAAGCCTTACAACCCTTTCATATCCGTAATATCAATCATCTACGGCTGTGTCTAAATGCTGCCGCGGCACTAGTTACATTCTGAGAGAGAATGGTGTTTCAAGCTTAGAATTTTCAGCCCTTACCAGTATTTCTTCTTGTGTAGATATCTGCTTCCAAAATTTCTGCAAGTACATTCTAATTATGTTGATTCAAAGCCGTCAATGTCGGTTCATCCTGCCTTTAGAGCCATCTGTTGAAGCAGATTTTGGAATGGTATTTTCATAGACCGTATAAATTTAGCCCTTTGTTCGAAGTAGGCAAATTATTGCCTATTTTTATAATTGATTGAGCAACCAAAATCGATTTTTAATCGACTGCAATGAATAAAATATTCACATTTTGTTCTTTCACACTTAATTGCATATTACCTGCATCATGCATATTAACAAACCATGTGACGTGTTTGCATATTTTGGACCGATGTTTCACGACTTTCCTTTCAAAACAGACAGTGCCAAAGCGTCCAAAAAATTTCTAATCGAAAATAAGGTAAATGGTACAGGTAATAGGCTCCAGCAGACAGAGACCAAGTTTATTTATTTATTGACATGCGAATAGCGCTTTAGGGTGTAATGTCCCTTTAAGAATTTCTCAGTAGATGCTTTTGAGTAAGTGACCATGTTTAAATCAGCTACACAAACATTTATTTGACAAAATTATTTATTTATTTATTTATTTATTTATTAATTGACGCATTAACTCCTAGGAGGATAACCCACCCCCCAACCCCTCTAAAAAAAATCATTGTTTTCTTGTCCCTGTAACCCTTGGCTACTTTTTGTAATTGTTGACTTTCTATTATCAGGAAAATCTAAACTGGTGTATGGGATTGTTGACTCGTTGTTAGAGTAGGAGAGATAAGGTTCAAATAAATGCCATCAGAAGACAATGGCAGTGCCTTTTAACCGTTTGAGCATTTAAGACGGCGGTTGGGGACTATTAAATACTATGAGCACTTTAAATAATATACCAGAGTCACTCAAATCATTATGCAACCTGTACTTATAAATACGTCTTTTTTATGTTGGATGTGTCTGGAGATGTTTTTGTGTCTGTTCCACCACTGGAGTGCATCCTCATTGGAATTTGTTGTACTTTTTCTACTGTTGTAGAAAAAAAAAATCTGTTGTTTTTGACCCATTTAAAAGTCTGCTGTGCATGACTTTCAGGAAGAACACGACACAGAGCTCAGGATGTTGACCTTGCGAGTGTATGGTCTTATTCTTCTCCTTTATCAGCACAATATGTATCCACTGATTGCGCATAATCTATCTAAAGCAATTTGAACATGTTTTCAATTTTGCAGAGCAACGTCTCATCCCTCTTCTGTCCCATTGAGGGACTCCTTTGGCCAAGTGGGAGTAGCATTTGTCCCTGACATGTGAATGGACTGCAAGGATTAGGATGGATTAATGCGGAGCTTGCCTGATGGCTGCTGAGATTTATCTTAGTGGTACAATGTGTTATTGCTCCCAACAGGCTTCACCCACCCACCCATCCTTACTTTGTAATAAGGTCGGATGATGCTAGCTGCGACTAGGATGAACTATCCTCATATGACAAGGCTTGTGGGAGGAGTCTGGAGCTTGAGTGACAGGCTGTCTCTGGCGGGTCAAACGGCTGTGCTAAAACAAAAACATCACTCGTCACTGAGCTGGCGTCAAGACATCGGCATGTTAGGCATTCAGTGGAGCCTTTGACATCAAACGTGCGCTTCTGTCAGTCCACATGAGGATCTGTTGATGCATTACCAATGCTTCACACACGCTTGCTGACCCTTTACTTATTAATCTGTCTCTGCAATTGTATGCAAGCTATTAGAAATGCATTAGTCCTGGCAATACATACAGTAGCAGTTTTGATTCAGCCTATACATTTTAAATGAGACTGGATGGAATTAATCTAGAGGGGCTGATTGCACTTCCATCACACTGACACGAATGCAGGAGATTGGAATATGGGCCATCCCCAATGACATGCTTGGTGGAGCACTGACATGATTCTCCTACGTTTTGACCAGAGCTGACATTGTCGGAAACTAGTTGTAATAGAGCACTTATGCAATTGTTTCTATGAGGAGGGCCTCTTCCTGTCTCTTGGTTTCCCTCTCTCTCTCTTTCTCAGGTCATCAGTTACTGATTACTTCTGAAGGCTACTACAGTGACCACAACAGTATTTGGACTCTTCGGTTACACTTAAAAATGTATGAATGTTCTGGCATTAGATAACAAAAGCAAGTGGAATTTTTCGGAAAGAAAAAAACGATGTGCCTTGAAATGTTGGTTCTGGAGGCGTTGAATTAGTTTGTATAGGGAACAAACTTTATTTGTGCTTGAGAGGCTGCTCGGTAGCATTTTCCAGGGCTGTGACGTGAGAAGAGTTGAAGCGATTGTTTTTTTTGTTCTTTTTTTTTCGTTTATGAGTTCAGCAAACTTATGTTTCTGAGGAAAAGCAACAGTTTGCCTCAAGGGAGAGTTATTCATGGGGAATGCTCATAGCTTTACCAGAACAAAAGTTCCATTCTGACATTTTTTGCCATCAGAGTTTGCCATTACATTAAAGCAAGATAATCAACTGCTGCAGTCACTTTGTGAAGCCATTTCTGTGAAATTCGTGGCCTGTGCAAATGTGCATTATGCGTTCCATCGATAAGCCCACACAAGCTTTCGCTGATGAAAGGATGGGTGAATACATGACATGTGACCAGACACTTAGCTTTTCTTTTGACATCTGAGAGCTTTTAGTTCAAAATTAAATCCCTTCAGTGTTATGCAACAATGTGATAAACGTTCACAAAACATTTTTGTTTATAGAGTAAATTAAGACGTCAGAATGGGGTTTTAGACATTACAGAGAGCAAACTAATTAAAACACATGTTTAATTCAGCATCTTGGGTCATTTCTGTACTGGCTGCCTAAATCTACCGTAATTGGTTAAAAACCAGCACCTGCAACGGAAGGCCCTCGTTTCTGTCACTGAAGGCCTTGGAAGAAAAAAACTCAAGCGACAACGGCATGTTAAAGCTTAACTCTGATTGGACGTAAAAAAAAATCATTAGAAAAAAACTTTTAGGAATAAAGACATAGAATACATAGAAGCACTGACCAAAATTTACAATCGAACAGTTAATTGATAATTGTTTCTAATCCGTCGTAAGTGTGAAGAAATCAACATTCAAGCAGGTGGTGATAAAATTAGTAATTTATGGAAAGCTGCGTAACGTGCTTAAAAAGTTAAGTGTAATGAAAAATATTGGAAAAAAACTGAGAAATTTTATGGTTGGCCCTACCCCTGAACATGCATTTAGCCAGCAGATGGCAGTGCTCATCCCCAATAGTATGAATATAAAAAAATTGAATTTCATTCATTTAAAAAAAAAATTTTACATTAAAAAAAGAAATTATCTGTTCATGAACTTAACCCCCACAATAAATATGGTTATAAAAATAAATATATTTTAATCAATTTTACCGTAATCAAATTCTCACTTTACCAAATATTATTTTGAGTTCTCATTAGCATTCACTTAATAAGCCTACCCCGAAAAAACTACTTAAATTACTCAATGAAATATATTCATGCTTTAACCGTTTGCTCAAATAATTCACATTATTTTACAAACGGTGCAGAGATCTCAAACAGGCTAGAAAGCAATGGTGGTGCATTGGGGAATTTCAGCTGCTACGGCTGACAGGGCTGCAACCGCGTGAAGAAAGGAACTGTAATGTTGGGCAAAGAATGTAGGTTTACATTGTTTATCATATCTAAAATAGCTCTACTTGTGTTCCTGTGGAATTGAGGTATTGTTTTCAGTGTGAAACAAAATGACCTGAGTTGTTTCTGCTGTTGAAATTTAGGGGGAAAAAATACTTTTCAGGTAAAGTCTGTGTGATAGAACTCCCCTAAGCCATCGACATGTTACCCACAGCTAAAGATACGAGAGATACAAGATTTTAAAATAGTTTTTAGTCACTTTTTATGTTTCAAATGAAAATTTAACTGTGAGTGCTAGTTTTGAAATATTATTTACAAATTTTATTTTGTGGATTAAATTGAACATTGGAAAACTAACAGCATTTTGTCTAAGGCAAAATGTAGAAAACATTATCTATGAGACTAAGTATTATTTGGCATTACGTCTTTGTGTACTGTTTATTTATTCAGCGGATAAAATATTAGTAAAAATTTGACATGATCCAAGAGTTTTGGTTTCTTCCCTTAGCATTGAGCTGCAAAGCATAAAGTTATCTAATCAAACTAAAAGTGCTACGAGGAAAACGTAGAAATCTGAGTTCAAACTTCAAACCCCTTGTAGCAAGATGCCTTTCAATATTGCATTTTCTCAACGTTTTTAAAAAGTGCATCAGAAGTTATTTCAAGTATGCGGCTAAGCAAACAGCTGATAGAAGCCGGTGACACCCGTATCGTTTCCTCCCCAACACAGAGGTCAGCTCTAACTGACAACCGCCAACCAACATTCCTCAAATTAACAAGATTTTTCCCTTCAGTTTGGTCCTTCGTGCACAAAACTCACTTTGACCTCTTCTGCTTTGGTCCATTTTGAGGTTTTCTGTCCAGACATTTCTTCATGTCATTGAAAAGCTTCCTTATCCACACACACACACACACACACCCACGCACACATGCTCACCGGCCACTTTATTAGGTACACCTTGCTAGTATCAGGCTGGACCTCCTTTTGCCTTCAGAACTGCCTTAATCCTTGGTGGCATAGACTCCGCAAGGTCCTGGAAATATTCCTTTGAGAGTTTGCTCCATACTGACATGAGAGCATCTCACAGTTGCTGCAGATGATGCGAGTGTCCAGTTCCACCACATCACAAAGGTGCTCTACTGGATTGAGATCTGGTAACTTTATAGATCATTTGAGAAAAGTGAACTTATCGTCATATTCAAGAAACCAGTGTGAGATGATTCGAGCTTTATGAGAGCATTGTCTGTGCAAATTTTAGCCTCAGCTTCCTGTTCTTAGCTGCAGAAGTGGCACCCAGTGTGGTTTTCTGCTGCTGTAGCCCATGAGTTGTGCATTCAGATATGCTCTTCTGCGAACCTTGACTGTTTTTTTGAGATACTGCTGCCTTTCTATCAGCTCGACCCAGTCTGACCATCCTCCTCTGACCTCTGGCATAAACAAGGCATTTGCTCTCACAGAACTGCTGCTCACTCCAAACATTTTTCTAAACATTCTCTGTAAACACTAGAGATGGTTGTGCATGAACAACCCAGTAGATCAGCAATTTCTGAAATACTCAAATCAGCCCGTCTGGCACAAAGGCCTAAATGCATTGAGCTGCTGACGTGTGATTGGCTGATTAGAAACTTGCATTAACAAGTAGTTGGACAGGTGTACCTAATAAATTGACAGTGCATTGGTCTATTAACACAAATAAAGTTTTTCTGTAAAAGTTTTTCTTTTTTTCTCTACTTCAGATTGAATTGTGAATAACTCGGCCTGATTGCTGAATGTTATTACAGAAATGTAAACTCAAAACAGAATTTTGTTCATGTGATTTATGCAAAAATTATTCAAGTTTAACTGGAGTTTTATTTTACAATTTATGCTTACCCCAGAGTAGCCTCCATGTTACAAAATAGTGCTAAATAAATGTTATATTTCAGTTTTAAGTTTTAACAGATCCTCACCTATAAACAGTGAATTGAATTCTTTAAACAGTTGACTGTTTAACTGTAAAGGCAAAATGTAAAGAGGGCTTTTTATGGAAAAATGAGAATTTCTTTAAAAAAAAGAGAGAGAGAACCGTCAAACTTGAAATATTAGCTTAGCATCTTCCTTATTTCACTCAAAATTGAATATACACACCAGTAGCAGCTGTCCATTAAGTATGCATAAGTATGCTACACAATACTAATGCTCTTCATTACACTAATTACTGAGTGGCCCCGCTGTTTCCTGTCTGCAAACCTGCACAAAGCTCCACATAACATGTACGAGACAATGACTTTGAGTCATACACTGCTGTTTGTGCATCTCTGGTTTAATACCTCATCCAATATGCTTCCTATTGAGGGCAATAAGAGAGCTGCATCTGAAGCTGAGTGGGGATGTCAGCTTTGACGACCTGCTGCGAGAGCCTGACTCTTAAACACTCAGGAGGCCGGCAAACAAAACAGTTTGATTCCTCTGAGGCGGGCCTAAGCTTATTATGACCGTTTGTGCACAGCATCGGGACAGCCTGATGACATGAAAGTTTAAAAAGGGTCACAGGGCCGAGGAACCAAAAATTGTTTATATATTGTACATGTATAATCACAACCTGCCCCTGTTTTACTGCACCTGCTGTTGAGTTTTATCTCAAGATGTGCCCCCAAAAAAAGAAGGTTCAGGTTTGGCATCAAAGTATTTGCCCTGAAGCAGCAGTTTATATCCACACCTGACGTGCTTTTTTCCTGCTACGGCTCTGTGTGCATATGCAGATACACAATATCCATTAATATATTACACTTTAGACATTAAAATGTGTTATTTATTACATTTGTACTTAATGTAGTCAAGTAGAGTTAATATTCTGAACTTGTCAACCAATTCTTTATTATCATTAATATGGAAGCAAACTATTATTTACTGCTAAGTGTGATTGGTGGATCCATGCAATCAACACAGGAGCAGCCCCCTCTGGTCACTGACTGCAGTGTTTTTTTGTGTGTTGGTTTGTTTAATTGCAAAAAGTGGTGAAACTCCAGATATTGCGCATTTTTAGCCAAACAATGATAACACTGTTAGTATTTTCCTTTTTTTTTTGATGATTTATGGCTTTTTGCAGAGATTTCCAAAATGTTTTAATTACAACAAGACGTCACATTTAGAGTAGCATGAACCAACCCCCATGTCTAGCATTTTCTTAAGCTGAGCTAGAAATATGGTAATCAGTCTGATTCCTAAGGAGGGGTCATAATATTATCTTCATCATGTCAATATGAGTAAAACAAACCACCCCCATGTCCCTATGGTTTTCCAAAGTTGAGAGAATTCTAAGAATTTGGTTGTTAGGGTAAACAGTTTACTTGCCAGGGAGTAATCTGCAATGTCAGAAAATGTTAAGTTGTTACTACGATTTACATAACCAAACCCCAATTTCTACAATGTTTCATCTTAAAGATATTTCTATCCCATTCATTCTTAATGGCCATTATAAGTCAATGACCTTCAGATCATTTCATTTCACTTTGATGTCATGCATATTCACAACTTTTGACCAATCAGAGCAGTGAATGAATCATGCTGGAGATTCAAGCTACATACTACTGAAACAGACCATTCTGAAAACAGCCTTTAAAAGATTCATAGTTTTCTAATTGTCTTTAAACGTAAAATGTTTTCTATTAAATTGAGCTTTCTATTAGTTGACCGTAAATGGCCTTTCATGATGTGCAACTGCCTTTTTTAAAAGAAGACTCTGAGTTGTTGAAACCTTTCAACGCCTTTCAATATTGCATTTTCTCAACTTTTTTAACAGTGCATCAGAAATTATTTCAAGTATGCGGCTGAGCAAACAGCTGATGGAAGCCGGTGACACCCGTATCGTTTCCTCCCCAACACAGAGGTCAGCTCTAAATCTTTAGCTGTTCAACAATCACATACATATGAACAAATTGCTAAAAAAAACTTAAACCACTTCTTCCCAAAATTCCCTGATTTTATCAGCCAAGGGTCAGTGAAGCCATGTTGACTCTTCATTCACCGATGTCACATGGTCGCTATTTTAAGAATGAAAGAGAGGCTCCGGTGGGAAGAAAACCAAGAAAAAGGATACATTGTAAGACAAAGAATTCATTGTAGTTAGTCAATATCTGACCAGTAAAGTAATATATTACTTTTTATACTGGCGATGATCAACGTTTATTTTCAAATTCTCAATATAAATGATTAAATATTTTGGTAGTAGTTCCAGTTTTGTTATCAATGCCACGGTTGTTTACCTCAGCTTTGGGATTCTTCCATCTTTTCATTCTTAAAAACAGCAGCCGAGTGAAATTGTCCTTAGTTATTATTGTGAATTATCATTTTGAAATTGAGATAACATGTTCTGGAATTTTGAAGGCTATTTGGTTTCTTACCGTTAGTGCTGCATGCTTTAATTCAATCACAACAAACTGAGCCACACCTCCACCAACTGCTGCAGTTTTTGTCACACAAAGGAAGAGTTTGAGAGTAATTGAGATATTTGTTAAAAATAAATGAATATAATACAAAGAAAGTGCTTTTTTGACCTTTCAAGCCTGTTTTTGAGGTAAAACAGAAGTATTCAGAAATGAATGTAACAGAAGAACTTGTTTAAGAGCATGAGATACTCACTTCCTGTTGACAATAAAGTGTTCTTTTGTTAGAAAGGAGAAGGGGGTATGACTCTTCAAATGTACAAATTTACTAAACAGACAGCAGAACATGAATTGCATAGTTCACTATCACTATGTTGACGGATTGAATGGATCTTAATTGACCAAAGTTTGCTTTTGTAATATATAATTTTACATCGATCAACATTGTATTGCTACATCACCGACTCAATGTCTTTCTCTAAACACCACAACAAACAAAGCACTGTGAAATACAAATACCAGCGCCGAATTACGTGTAGAGAAAGCATGAACAGACCACGTAATTGGACTCATCACAATTAATTACATTCAGTTTGCTGCAGACTCTCCCGAGTTTCTCAGTGTTTAGCTCTCCACAGTTTCTCATGGCACATTGCTTCACAGAGTGACAATCCGGTGTTATTCTGCTCTGGGAGACCGGATCCCAAACGCTTTCACAACATAATTACAATCTCAACAATAACGGATCTATTACGTGATGACCGCAACCGAGCGCTGCCGCATCTGCATTTTTATATTGCGGCCATCTGTTGCGCTCGTCGTAATGTGTTTAGCTTTCACAGTTTAATAATGAATCAGATGCTCTGAAGAGAACAAGTACCACAGAACAATATGCATGTGCAGTTTGGCAATAGTGGGACAGCCGTCTCATGAATCAACATCTGCCCTCTTGTTTTGGAAAAAATGTCAAGTCTCGTGAATAAGGCAAACTCAAAGGTAATGCAACGAGAGTGGAGGGGATGAGATGGATGTTTATCAAGCAGCTCTGCATTTTAGCTCACATCACTGACGCTCAATTATTTCGAGATCAACAATGGAATGATGAACATTTGGTGACTGCTCCGTCGTATTGCAGGATTTGCTACTTACAGAAAATAAATCAGCAGAAACATTCATCATTTTCTGCCAATCACAAGCAGGTTCTGACCCTTCTTTGGGAAATACAGCTTGAAGCTTGAGGTCATAACCGCTTCCCCTTGCTGCCCAGCTCAGCAGGAGGTCTCTCTTCCCACAGTCTGTACCAAAATCCCTAATTTTCCTTGGGAAAGAACAAATGTGACTTGCGAAAAGCTCAGTTTTTATTGAGGCTGGGTGTTTCCATGCTGTTAATTCCTGGACAGAGTCTCTGGCAGCCTAAAAGGATGGCAAAGGCTCTGCGGAAGTCTGCATTAAAGGCATATATGATGGGGTTGAGAGAAGAGTTGGCCCATCCGAACCAGACAAACACATCGAAAGTTGTCGGACTGATGCAGGGGAGACCGCCTGAAGTGTGTTTGCAAAACGGCACCATGCAGTTGAGAATAAAGAAGGGCAACCAGCAGCACACAAACACCCCCATTATAACCGACAAGGTTTTCAACACCTTTGTTTCTCTTTTGAAAGAGAGTTTGAACGAGCTTTCCGTTTCCACATTGGAGCTGCTGCCCATGCTGTCGTGGCGGATCTTGGCACTCTCTGCCGCTCTTTCCAGAGCTGAGATGCGTCGAATCTGCTTCTGGGCGATTCTGTAAATCTGGGTGTACGTTACAATCATAATGCCAACGGGAATGTAGAAGCTAATGAGGGACGAGGAAATGGCATACGTCCGGTTGAGGCTGGAGTCACAATTATCCGTTAGCAGGGACCTCTGAGAAGCGTTGCCTTCTGAAAAGCTCGTTGGCTGCGCCTTGTGCCACTGGAGCTGTACTGGAATGAAGGAGATGAGCACAGACAGCGTCCAAGCTACACTGATCATCACGAAGGCCACCCTGGGAGTCATCTTCCTCTCATAGCGGAAAGGGCTGGAAATGGCCCAGTACCGATCCACGCTGATGACACAGAGGTTCAGGATGGAAGCGGTGGAGCACATGATATCAAACGCAACCCAAAAGTCACAGAATGCACCAAAGGGCCAGAAGCCGGCCACCTCTGCTACAGCCTTCCAGGGCATGACTAGAATGGCCACCAAAAGATCCGACACGGCTAGCGAAATGACAAAGAAGTTTGTGACTTTTGAGCGCAGGTGCCGGAACTTTGTGACCGCGGCACAGACCAGGGTGTTCCCGAGAAGAGTCGATAGGATGAGAACAGAAAGGAAGCAACCGGTGAGAACCCGTGTGGACTGGTCGCTTTCCGTGAAGCCGCTGTCGATGACGGTTGTCACGTTTAAATCCTTCACTGCAGCCATGATGGTATGTACGTCTCAGTGCATCGTGAGAACTTGTTGTGAAGTGCTGGAACACTTCAACTCGTCAGACCTGTCCCACCTCAGGTTACATCGTGGGTACGTTTCAAACAAAAGCACATTTCCAGTTCATCTTCCATCATCCTGCGTTCCAGTTATGTCCAAGGAAAATCAAACGTAGTGCACATTGCATTCGGAGAAGTCCTTCTGTTCTTACCTGTGCTGCTCATGAACACAGTGTGCAATCAACAGCTGAGCGTTTCCTCATGCGTGTGCGGCTGAACATGATGGAGCCCATGTGTGATCAGCACAGGCGTGTTTCAGTCTCCAGTGAGGGTTTCTATTAGCAACACAACAAAAGTAAAGTCATATTCAGCAATTCAACAGCTGCATTTGATCATGCACTATCTGAAAATGCGCAAACTCACATTTGCGCTCCAAACGCTTTTGTGCGTCGCGCTGCGTCTGTCGGTGCCGGGTTTCCTCTTAGAGTGATTTTATTCTTTCCGAAAGGATAAACAAGGAAGAGTACCTCAATGGTGACCGTCCTCAACGAACATGAAGCGCATTCTTCCCGTCGAGTTCATGTCTTTTTCCTTCGGGTGCCCGAGCAGCGACGAGCGCGCGTCGTTTGCTAGCTGCGCGCTCCAGCCGAAACCCACGAAGAGTGGCATGACAAACACGGGTCACGCCGAGGTGTGTCATGTCCGAGCCCGAGGGGCTTGAGAAATAACTACATTAGTAGGTCGAACACTTTCGGAGTGTATGCTGAGGAGAGAGAAGAAACCCCTAAACTGCGTGAGTCACCGCGGAGCGCAAGAGCACTGCACGCGCTCCGGATGCTGCGACTCTAATGAACGATTCACGATCCGTTCAACTTCATCTCTGTCATACGAGCAGGCTGTTATTATATGTTGTTGTTGATCGTGCAATCTTCCTCTTCTCCTCTGAATATATGGATGTTTCATCAGCGCACCTGCACACTCCCTCTCTTGCTTGCGTTAACCTGACTGGAATTAAAAGATTCCTGGAGGAAGATGAGATTCGCTTTGGCAAAGAGCAGCACAGCAGGCGAAAGCAAGTCTGCGAGGCCACCTAATGGGGGCTTTAGCTTGTCGTGCAAGTTCTTTTTACCGATTGTTGCTGCTTCTACATTTTTAATATTTTTCATGTTTTTGAGACTAAATGCTCGCGGATCATGTTTCAAGCGCTCTGCAGGAATTTTGTAGCTTTGTGCAGGAAAAGATTTCTTTATAGTTGGCCATCTGCAGTTTCTGGTTTAGCTAGAGGAGGTTTTTATCTGATTCATTTGAATGAAACACTCCAACACGGCTGGGTTAAATTTGGGTTTTGGTAACCCGCTGTCAAATATGGACCATCCCATCATTGGGTTATTCAAATATGGAAGCCAATTTCCGCCATGTAAAAAAAAAATAATAATAATAATAATGATAGTAAATAATGGCTTAAAAAGTGCAAATTTCTATTTAAAAGTGGAAAATTTTGGATAAAATAAATAAGTCGAAATTTTGAGATAAAATATAACTCATTTGGGTTCAAAAAGAACCCAACATTTTTATAATTTAATCATATAATTTAATAAAACATGTTTAAAGCAGTTCGGGTTAAATTGAACAAACGGGTGGCATAGTTAGATCATGTTCAACTTTTCTTTTCTTTTTTTTTTTCTTTTGAGTGTTTTGAGGCTAATCTACACTCTATAACACAGAGTTATTTTCTGTGTGAATTGTGAATTTTTGCCCCATCTGCTGGGTTGGAGTTTAAATATTGGTTTGGTAATTTAAATGTAATGCTTGGTTGATTAATTAATGATTAAATGTACAGTTAGAAACTGAGTGTCATGTAGGATTCAAATTCCTCAAATGCATCTCTTTTTTAATCCTCTGCAGCATCACTTTAACTCTTCATTATAAGTCTTTTATTTTCTTACTCTAATGAGGTCTTTGATGCATGCATTGTAGCTCTCTAAATAACGGTAACTGAATAATTCATAAAAGTTAAATAGACTACAGATAGAATTTGCTCCCTCTCTAAACTGTCTGGGAAATAATTCTTTTTTAATCTATTTAATTTGTTTATTTTATTCAGGGTTTTTTTTTTTCAAATCTGTAAATGAAAATCCTTATTTTAAGTTGTGTTTACCTTTTGTTTCTATGTTATCACTAATAATAAAAACACCTAAATATTCTTATTAAACCTCAATATCCTTAGCTTTGCAACAGAGCAAATTTAACTTCTCCCTGAATAAATTTTATTCAAGAAATAAGTTAAAATTTGAGATAGATTGGTGGAAAGTATGCTTTTGAAAAAACCAATGGAACCGTATCATCCCAGTTAGCTACAATTGTTTTATTTTGCCAGCTTCCTGCTTTTGGAGGGTGCTCAACACTTGGTGTCTCTCCATGTTTTGTAATCTTTGTGTTAATACGTTCAGCTTTTTATGACCAAGGAATTAAGCAGCTCCATGTCCCTCTTCTGACCCCCCCCCCCTCCCTCTTTCCTTCTTCTATTTCTTCGAGATCATTGTGAGAGTGTGCACTGAGCTCCATCAAGCCATGGATTTATTTCTCGATGACAATCCTTGACATGTGAACAAAGGAGCCAATTACAACATTGGCAGAGCTAAACTTTCTTTTCACTCTCTTTTCTGAAATCCTCTTGTCGGCATGTTTTTGTCACCAGGTGTGAATAAGCGTGAATGTTCACGTGCACAATATGGATAGGCGTGGACTCCTCCTTACTCCTGCCTTGTTTAGCTTGATTAATTGCAAAGTTCTGGTAATTTTTTGCAGAAATTAAATGGCAACTGCATACAGAGGTAATTTCAGTTTGCTTCCAAGAGGTCTCTAGTTTCTTTGTTTATTCTTTAAATGTAAAGTTTGTACTCAACCAGCTCCTGTAGTTAATGAGGAAATACAACTATATATTTTATCATTATCACCGAAGCAAACAGCGAGAGACGGAGTCGCCTCTCCATTCTCTAAATGTATTGCGAATTTGCTGGAATTTTCCATTTTTTTCCGGAAAATTCATTCAAAAACAAAGCACCGTTTAGGAAAGATGTTTAATCGCCAATGAGTGGTGTGTGTGTGTGTGTGTGTGTGTGTGTGTGTGTGTGTGTGTGTGTGTGTGTGTGTGTGTATTGTCACATGACTGCAACCAGTTTGGTTTTAGATGCAAAATAATGCATGAATACATCAATGTATCAGTTGATTCCTTTTTACAACCAAATTTACCAAACTGCAAGGAAAAAAAGTTGAGCATAGTAGATAAGAGCCTTCTCATGAATAAACTATTGCAAAGTGAGACAAAAGAAAGAATGGCTCATATTTCACCTGTGTTTTCTGTAATGGTTCATCTTTTAGCATCTTTGGGATCATGCCACTAAATAAATCTTTAAAGCAATTACACCTGTTTAGCTTTCTCAGACATAGCACAAGCATCGCTGCATGCTCGGGGAGTATAGCACTAGGCAAGCTGTCCAGGAAGCAGCTTTGGATCCGGGGAAAGAACCCCTTGGAAGAACAAAATGGCTTTGTTTCCTGCTGTGATTGCTTGGAGGAGGGATGCTGTTGAATAAAAGCGTGGAAGCTGCTTGATTAGATTTTGTGAGATCCACCCCGTGTTGTTTAGGCTAATTATATAACGTTCTCCTCCGGATCATTAATTGGTGTAGTATTTCTAAGATGATTGATTAACATTGTGAGGACAGACCTTGGAAAAAGCTGGGTAAATCAGTCTTCAAAGAGTTGGTGCTTTGTTTTTCTTGTCATGTGAATATTTAGTCCAATAATAACCTCTTCAGGTCAATGAGGTGCTTGTTTTAGATGACGACTGTTGTCCATCGTCCCCACACTGTCATTGTTCATTCTTGACATAAAGAATGATGTTCTAAAACAAATAAATAAAGTTGAGATGTGGGTTGTTCTGAATCTTGCCGATGAGATGTGAAGGTGAGAAATTAACTTTTAATGATGCTAGCTTCACGCTGTTGTTTCATATTCCGTTGACTCCAAACCAATCATGTGGTAGAGCTGAGGTCACAGCGTGAAGGAACTGATTAATATAATCAAATTAGAAATGTTTTAGGACTTTAATATTGCTCTAAAGCAGACTAGAGTCTGTTGCATCCAATATGTCTTATATTTTAACCCCTTCAGACCCTGCATATTTTACAAAAGACTTTGATTTATCATCAAGTCAAATGTTAAAAATGCTGAAGTGATGTTTACCGCACTGTGCAAATGTGTTTAAACATGCTATAAACAAAGAATGTTTTCACAAATATAAATAATGATTGTTCATGTTTATAAACATTTTAATTGCAAAGTGAGCAAATAAATTCAGTCAATAATTGAAGTTATTTGTCTTCAATCCAGCATCAACTCTGTAGCTACACATGCACAAAGGTAGGGATTTTGTAGGAATATAGTCAGATGTGTGATCCACCATTTAAACCAAATAGCAAGTAATGATCATTAACGTCACACTTAATGTGAAACTCAAGCAGAAACATGTGTAGGAAGTTTCTGTAGAGAAGATCTTGTCATGTCAGGATTGAGCGCAGCAACAAGACACACAGTAGTTATTCTGCATTAACAAGGTCTCTCCCGGACAAAGATTTCAGTGCAGAATGGAGTTTCAAGATGTGCTCTTCAGGCTTTTGTGAAGATGCACAAAGAAACAGAGAATGCTGAGGATCGCAGATTGTTTTGACCAAGGAATCTTGTGCAGCAGATGAAAGACACATCAAGCTAATTAAACAGAGGAGCCATCAGCTCAGAACTGGAAGAAACCAGTGGGACCCAGGTGCACCCGTCTAGAGAAGTTTAAATGGCTATTAGAAAATCTATTGTAGACTTGAAAGTAAATAACTTTGTCATAGTACTGATATTTTAGTTTGGTAATGTAAAGTAGGATCATTTGTTGCTTCTATATATTTGCATTCTGGTTAAATAAAAGTATTCAGCAATGAGGTTTTAATTGATTTAAGAAATACATTGTTTATTCTAAGTGAACTCTCGCAGAATGTGAGGCATCGCCAGAGCCATTTCACTGGTGCACATTCCCCAGGAAACGTTGAACATCTCACCAACATTCAGAAACAATCCTGCAGAAATTACACATTATCCAAAAACTTGTACTATTTGTACAACAGTATTATGCACCCATTCTTCTGTCCTGCTCCTTCTGCCATCTTCATTCTCTCCATCCTTCCATCCTGCATCTACACTGCATTGATCGCAGATTGTTCCCAATTCCATATTATGACATTTAATGGACATCCTGTACTATCAGCAGTGACCTACTTCACCCTCTTCATTGGCACTTTTGCCTGTTGCCTTCAGACCGCAGGTAAAGGACTCTGAAGTGTAAGTGGGCACCATCAGTGTGGAACTTTAAAGGCCTTATTGTGCATCATACCCACTTTCTGTCTCTATTGTTTGTATAAGTGCTGTTATTGTGTCTGTGAAGAAAAACTTCCCCTTGGAGACAATAAAAGTCTGTCTGTCTCTGTCTATCTATTTCCAAATGACACAGGGCACAGTCTCTTATGTGTATATACCCAAATAGATATATATATATATATATATATATATATATATATATAATCTATATTCTAATATTTTATTTTTCAATTTGGTTTTGTATTGCATGCAACTGAGTTTCAATAACTAGATGGCGTTGGGGTTGTGTCCCTGTAGACCTTTAGGTCAAGCAACCTTTTATAGCCTTTATAATAATTAGTTTGGTAAACATAATCAATAAAGCTCAAACATTAATAATGTACAATGAATTAGTACAGATCTGTGTATCATGACAATCTGAGCAGACATCACGCTGCACTGTATTGTGTTTTTATGGCAGTACCAGTTTTGTCCACAAACTTACCAACTACTCCCTTAAATCCATTGCTATTGGCTTTTTTCTTACCTGGAAATAGTGTAACACGTTAAAGTTGTATCTCTGGTGTGAGAATCGTATCATTCTTGGAGTTTGGTATTGAAAAACAGAAAGGGCCGTGCATTATTAACCAACATGATTGGAAAGGTCTCTCGTGTCAGTGGCACATCTAAAGGAGTTTTCAGGACTCTCGAGGTTTGCTGACACTTATATCCTTTCCTGATTAAGTTGGGTCTGTTCTGAGATCAGATCTAGATCAGTGTGGACATGTCCAGCGCTTTCTCAGGTTGCAGTGATGAATGTGGACGGCTGAAAAATCATCAAAGACATGGTGATCCGTAAGTTTAGATTTGGCCACCAGCAGCCCATAAATCACAGCTTAAAGCAGTCAGTCTGTCTGGAGTCGATGAGAGCTTACACAAGCTTCAGCTGCTTTCCTGCTTTCTTTAAAAACCAGCCGGTGAGCTGGGTGAATTATTTTAGTCATCTCTGTCTGCTAAGAACTTGATCATTCATTTTTCATCAAACCTTTTTCAGAAATTTCCATTCTAATGCTTCTCGGTGATGGTTTGGTACCCTCAAAGTTGACGTGTAAGACCATATTTAGCTTGTGTAGAGAGACACCTCACCTACGTTCCATAGCTTAACATGACTGGACTGTCACAGAAACCAGCAAAGGGAAGTGGCCGGCTGAATTGTGAAATAGATAGTTTTTTTTTCCGTGCAGCAGAGACTTGCAATATTTCTTCCACTACGAAGCATTCCTCGTGAGTTGTGTGAGAGGATCTTGTCGGATCCATGGCTCTGAATGGTCCGGTTCTACCCTGATGGGTTTCTAAATAAAGTAAGTGCCCCGCAGCTGATGGTTCTTTTTGTGGAAAAAGACAATTTCCACATATAAGGGTGTGAAATCTTTTAAAGTATAGTTTTGGGGGTGCAGGTTTGTATTTTTTATTTTTTTATTTTTTTTTAATTTTTGCGGTGCAAAGGTTTTTGCAAAGTTTTTATTTTTAGTTTATTGCTTTAAGAACCCTTTATGATAATAAGGCAGGAGTCATCATTAAGTAATACATTAATTAAATAATGTTAACCCCATTCTCAGTGATTTCCCAGAGTTCCTTTAGTTGTACCAGTCTGAGGATATAGCAACCCGAGTGAGAGCAGTTTGGATGTTAGAGGCTGTCGAATGGTAGGAGAGAAGATGTGTTTACAATTATTGTAGACTCTGAGTGAGTTTGGTTTAGACACATCATTCACTTTGCTACATCATTGCAGTTTATTGGAAAACCTGTCCATTTCTTGTCAAACCGTTGAGTTCTTGCTGTTAGACACCATCTTCTGTGAAGGTCTGCAGCTCCTCGTTTGTCCAATGGTTTAGTCATTTTTCTTTTTAGAAGAAGCACAAACTAACCGTAGAAGTGGTTGTAACATTATTTGGCTGATTCTTTCTGGCCAATCAGTGAGCTCAATGACTCACCATCGCTTGACCCTACCTACCATTAGAACTCCATCTTAATGGGTAAGAAATAATCTGGTTAGAAGATACAGAACATTGTGGAAAGGCCCTTGAAAGTACACCAAGTCATGTAATCACAAAAACGTACACATTTCCTGTAGAGTAAAGCGCTCAAAATTATTGGCTGATTAAGGTAGGGGATTTAAGGTGGTATTGGTAACTTGAGCCTAGTGTTTAATTATTGTTAAATATAATGATTGAAGGATCATTATTCAAGATAGATCTCTACCCATACATTAAAAACAATTGCAATTCTGGATAATTTTGTACAAAAATGTGTGTAGCTGAATAAACACTGTGGAACAGACTGATATTTACCACAGGATTATTCCTGGCTAGATGTTGGGTGCTGAATGTTCTTATTCGCCACTCTCCTGAATATTCCATTTGTGTGTGGCTGGGGATGTCCCATCTCATCAGGACGCTGCATGCAGCTGCCAGACTGTCTGTTTCCATCCATCAAACTTAATTTTGTACACACAGCATCTTTCAAGATGGGGAGTCTCATCAGTATGAGCAAAAAGAAGACAAACGGTCCACCATTGTGATGTTTTGTTGGCTGCCGCAACAATCATCTGATGGAGATTGATAGATCTGGTCTTTATTTCAACGTAAGGGTTTTCATGTGTACTTTTTGTGACCTACAAAGTGATGCTGTCTCTCAGGGAGGAGGCTCTGTTGAATTCATTGAACTGAGTGGAGATGAGTTTTTCAACATCAGCGGATGGGATTGTGGCCCTGCAGAGGCTTAGCCCTGCGTGAGTCGAAATAAACACTAAAAGAGTGGCGTGATATTAATTAGGATTTAGTTTCAGTCTACTATTGTTGATGAAATTATCGTGGCCAGCAAACTGATCAAGAACAAATATATTCACCAGACATTAATTGATTTGCTGCCTGAGCCATGCGGGAGTGAAAAGCAAGGCTTTTGTATCACCATATTTACCATAAGCACATCTGCAAGTCATGCATGGTACCAAATAACAGAATACACAAGAGGCAGGCGGCATTGCTAGGCTTATAGACCTGTACCTGTATAGACTCCAATGTCATGCAAATTTATACATTTACATTAATCTCTACAGAAGTTAGACCAAATATTGGATGAGGAATTGAAACCCCATCTTTCTCCAAAATATGTGAGAAATATATATATATATATATATTTCTCAAAAAAGCGTTCTTGAGTGTTGACACTTTAAAAGCCTTTTTGTGTCATTCCCTGTGTTTCTAAATTTTAAAATTAATTAAAGGTAATGTCCACTAGTGCTGAGTGGGTTGTCATAGGTTTCAGTTTCACCATCCCACCTCCATCTATTTCCTGCCAGCAGGTAGGGGTGTAAAATGAAGGAAGAGGTGATTACACCCACTTTTGTTTCAAAGCTTCGTCTTTAGAATTTTTTGGGTGATGTCATACAGCTTTTTATAGACCCCGATCAGAACATGCCAATGACCCCTGCGTCCTGGGCTGATCCTATGTTCCCAATAATTACTGAAATTTAAAAACATTCTGTAATCAACTTATTTTGATAAAAGGATTTCAATGAATGAGTGGACAGACAAAAGCCATTTTAGAAACTTCAGAGTTTTATTCTGGATTAAATTCATTATTGAATCGATAGATCAAAATATTACATTTGTATTGGTACAATACAAGATAATGCTTAAATATTGATTATCCTCTAATAAAAATAGTTGACGCTTGATGCACTTCACTGCATCCATTTTTCAGTGAAGCCTCGTACAATACTCACAATGTATAAATACATAGCAATAAATAAATCAATAAATATGAAATAAACAGCAACTGAACAATTAGGTTAAATATAAATAGTACCAGTCGAAAGTTTGCAATTATTCTGTCAATAAATAGTGAATACAGCAGAAGAATTTGAGCGTTTGGGAGTAGGAATGAGTTTGATGGAGAAAAATAATTGCTTTTTTATCACAAAAACCCACATTACCTCTTTGCAGCAATTCCATTCCGCCAGACTTCTGGCTGTCTGTTTCTCAAGATAATCTGATCGTTCCCATTAGATGGATTGGTTTTATGGACTCTATGCCCATGCTGGTCCCACAACAGCTCAATGGGGTCTGGATCCATCGACTGTTGCAGTTGCAATGCTCTGCTTCAAAAATTTTGGAGTGTTGGATCACTTCCTGATGTCAGTAGCAAGACATTTAGACTGGCCTTATAAAGCCTCCCAACTTATTTCCTGCATAAGTTACACTGCGTATTCCACTTTTGGAGGAATTCGATGTTATCTTTAATCACGGAATTCTTGATTGCAGATAAAGCTGTTTCATTCGTGCTGTGGTGTTTGAAGCTGCATGTGTTGTTTTTCGAAGCCTGCGGGGAAAAAAAAGCAAATTCCCAAATGTTTTATGTAATTAAGCAAGAATATGTAACATCGGGGCTTTTAATTGATTTTGAACTCAAACCAAGAGTGGGTTTAAATATTTATGAATTTGTTACCTGAAGTCCAGGCTGAAGCAAGCGGAGGTTGTCCAAAATGTTGTCAAGATGGTCACTGGATAATTCTTGGCTCAGCAGTGTGACAGAATTGTTTAACTCTTTCTCAAAATTTGCCTCACAACCACACTGGAATTGAGAAAAAAAACCCAGATTAAATTAATTATACAAAAGGTTTGTACATTTTCAAAGCTAAGGGAATAACTCAAAATACTTACTGCACTCTTTACACTGTGGGGTGTTCGGAATCGAAATTCTGTCTGAAATTGAAACAAGTAGAACATGACGTAGCTTCAGACTAATGTGGTTTCAGTATTGGTGTTAGCATGACCGGTTGATAAATAAACAAAATTAACTTACTTTATTTTTTGACGGAACTTGGTGATTACGTAGTTCTTCAAGTTGTTCTTGAAGTTCAGAGTAGACATTGCATTTAAGACTAGAGGTAGGCATGCTTGCACTAGAGGTAGCACAAGCTAGCAATGCAAAGAGAAGTAACAGTTTCATCTTGTTCACAAGGGATGCTATCTAAAGATAAAGATCTCATTCTCGTTCTAATGCTTTTATAGGTTGGTACGCAGGAAACTACTGCCACAGACACTCACTCAGAGAAAACTATAGCCATGATGTTTGTTTCTAAAGTAGTTGAGGGGAATACACTGAGGTTTCACTCACTGCCCCCGGAGGAAAACACAGGATGCCTGTGAGCAATGTTGACTCATCACATGTAAAGCAACTCTTACGTTGGGATATTAGGGATTGATCATCTAATGACTCAAGTGTCATTTGGCTACAGGACTCAATCAAAACCTTAATCTTAAACTTGATATCAAACCTTTGTTGTCACCCTGTTGTGTTCGGTTTAGGTTCCTGTGAATGTTTATAATGTGTGGTTTGTACAGAAAAATGTCTCAGTAGTGATTAAACTAAACAAAGCCAGAAATTAGCGGCTCTTATAAATGAAATCTTCCCATGGATAGTGGAGATAAGAAGAAAAAACGTTCAATCCACACAGACAGATATACTTTAAGTGTTCTTTCTTTTAATTTTGATGATTATAACCGTCAGCTAATGAAAACCTTAAATCTCAGATCACACTTTTCAGTTGTCCAACATTTCTAAAAATATATTCTTTGTATAGGTCTTAAATAAATTCAGATTTTTTTAGATTTTCATTAGATTCTCAACATTAAAGGAAATAAGCACTTGAAGTGTATCAGTCTGTGTTTCCTGTTAGGGTTCTGTTTATGTCCATTCCTTAATTGCACTCATATGACCGTCAAGGCTTTAGATCTTTAAAAGGAATAAAACCAGACTGACACGAGTTTTTAAAAGTCAACCATAATGTTTTCTCATTATATTCTAATTCTTGTTACTCAAATAATTGCTACATTTACACTTATCGCCTGGGAACCTTCCTTTCTTCTGCCTGAAGATGACAGACAAAAACAAAAAGAGCTTGAGGTGTAGGTGCAATACAATTGCTGCGGAAGTCATCCTTTATTTTACTTGCCCATTCTAACATGAAAAGACAGAGAGTTTGGTGAGAAAAAGGAACATTTGAGAAAAAAACATGTGAAAACTATAGGATTTGCTCCCATGGTTGTGACCTTCATGTTTAAATTCCCCTTAGAATCTAATTTAAAGAATGCAAACCCCCTGGCACATGAAAGACCGTCTATTAGATTGGTAGCTTTTGACCCTGGCTATAAACCAGTTATGATTGATGAGGAGCGTCAAGTTCGGTATATTTTGGATGCTTTCCAGAAAATCTCAGATGTGTATGGACAATTGTGATTTCCACAACAAAAGAGACAGTTTAGAGAGTCTAAATGAATTGATTTAGCTATTGATGTCTATAAATCAAAGACAACAGGAAACTTGTTTCAAAATTGTACACTTCAATCTAATTTTTCCCAGAGGAGGTTGACTATCTGCTCCATACAGGCAACATCTACTTACACTGGTATGGGTTCCTGAGATTCATCAAATCATGAAGTAATGTCAACCATTCAGATGGTTCTGTAGAGGACTTTCTGAAACATATTGATTCATACCGAGGGTGTTAAATCAGCCAAAAGCTATATTGATAATGTCATCATGCTAATTGTCTGATAGGGTCCTGCTGGGGGAACTAGTTAGAAAGTCATCTTGGGGGTTATTTTCAGTCACAGCCGCACTAGACAAGTACTAATTCAAAATGTCTTTGGTAACTTCATCTAATTTACTCGGGTAACTTCAGTAGCCAACTAATATTGATTTTCCACCAACCTGTTTGCTGACTTAGCATACATATGGGGTTTTTTTTCTACCAAGTTCTGTTCATTTTTTGATGGAGAAACTTCACAGAGGGAAGATGGTGGAGAAACTTCATTTTTATAACCCTGAATATTTATGCAAACTTACAAGAATTATAAAATCGTTTAGAATATTTCCAAACTAAACAGACCTTTACAAAGAACCCAATTCTTGGATTTACTTTACTGGATCTATTCTGTCCAAAAGGACTCCAAAAGGTAAAAAGAACACTCCGAGCAGATATTGGTGGATGGTTAAAGCAAAAGGCGAACTGTTAGCCATACCAAGCTGAAAATGAATAGTGAATGACAACCACCTTGAAATCTGTAACTCGAATCTGAACCCTCTGCAAAGTCCAAATAGTTGTATGCTGTAACCTTTGTTGTAAAATGACACTGAAGTTACGAATAGACAAAAACTTGCAGCATTGGGAGAAACTCTTTAAGATCATGTGTGCTGATTTTTTCTTGTACTTGGTGATAGCCAGTAAATTGTGATTTTAGGTTTTGATACTGTTTTTATTCCTCAATGAAAAATAGAAATAATTAAGGTAAATAAAAATTTTCTGGTTTTGGTTATTTATGGGGAAATTTTTTGACTAATTAAAATCATGATGATTTTTACCTATTTAAAGACTTTACCTTTGGAAACATTAACTCTTGTACAGTACTTTTCAAGACCTTTTAGTAAATCACAGAGCCGGTGTTTGGCCTAATTTCCTTATTTTAGTTTCCCTTGATGAAAGGAAATAGATGTCGATGGCCATTTAAACCTTTGAATAAAGAATGTGTTTTAAAATATTTATTAAGTGCACATGTAACTTAAATTTCACCTGCGTTCAAAACACACATTTCACTGGAGGAACATTTATATGAGAGGAGCAGTGCATGTTCTTCATAGAAACTGTAAACTACAGGGAGATGGCATTGTGCATCACATTTGTTTACTTCCTCTGTAGATCCGGCATGCGTCTCTGGCTCCGTTAACCATGTGATCATGTTGTAGGTAGCCGATATTTAAATCAGCGATTTCAACCCGGTGCTTTTTGGCGATTAATAATACATGTGCTGCAACCCAGTTAAAGTGCTGCACACTTAAAGTAGCTACTAGTTAGTGGAAAGAAAGTACCGGTAGATACTTTGGCACAACCAGCAGAAAGGTGAACACATTCTGGGACTGTTGTCTGGTTGCTTAGTTACAAGCTTGTCAATCATTTTACATTATTATTTATTTTTGTTGCAAATATTCTCCTGTGTTTATATCTAAGAAGAAACTTGGTAATGGTCACATTGTTCCTCAAGATCGGAAGAACAATCCACATAACTTGAAAAAACTGACAAAAGTGAATTTAAGCACATTCATTCAACAGAGAATTATATGTAATTTCCTCCGTATTGAAGTAATAAAATATTAAAATACAAAATAAAATGGAATAATGGCTTTTCCTCTATTGCATGGCTCTCATTGATGTTGAAGTGTAAAATCGATAACTCAATGAACCAAATTAACAGCTTCAACTTCATATCACACATTTCATTTGATGCAAGACGCATGGGTGCTTCTACTTCCTCTTTCACTGTCTTAGCTAAGTGTATGCGGTTTAGTAACCAAAACTTGCAGGGGATTGTGAATTAAGAGCAACTGTGCTCAGGAACATTGTGAAAGCACCAGAGAGGGCTGAAAAGCACACTCTTATCTTATACAAATGCAGAACTACCACCCAAGTTTGTCAAGAGGAGCTGTTTCTGTCTGTCACACAATATTCAGCCAAACAGAGAGACTCACAGTTCATTACTCAGGGTGGAACTAATCCAGCCCTGATACTTTGCCTCTGAGGAGTTGACGGGTGATTGATGAATCAAGGACCTCTGAGGACAGGGGATCGTCTGAGCATACCCTTACATGGAGATATGACTTGCATTAAAAATTAAAGCACAGTGATATTTTTACCGACCACATGTATAGCAGTTTTCTATGAACAAACGTTGATTCACTTTGAATTGCACAAGGGAAAAAAATCCCATTTGTATTTGCAATAAATGAGAGATTTCATGAGGTCTTGAGGGATCCTGTCTCATGAAACTGACATCTTCAGTGGGTGTCGAGGTTCAGTTAACAGTCTACGTGTTGGAGACATGGTTTACGTTGCTGTTTACATGTTTTGAGGAACTTACTGCTGGGTTTTTCAAGATGTATTTTAAATAGTTGCCAGGAAGAGGTTTTGTTTTCTGTCTTAGTAGCCATAGGGAAATCCTTTGATGCGTTTATTTATGACCTGTAAACATCAATTCAGTTCAAACTTAATTTATTGCAAACATTTTATATCTGCCCATCTATTTTCTATGATTTTGAGTGTCCCCTGACCATGTACACACGGGCACAGTTCAAAGTCACAGTGGCTATTTATTAAAAGAGCGTGCACAGATAAATAATTAAAAGAAGAGTCACTGTGTCCTTTGGCATTCACCATATTGTTGGAGGGCATTGACTGTATGGGCTAAAAAGGTGTCCAGGAGGCACTTGGGGTTTTTCAGGGGTCTCCTCACTCTGTTTGGTCTTGTAGCTCCTGGTTCTTCCGGGCTTTTGGTTTGGGAGCCCATGTGCTGGACCCTCGTTCTTCCTAAGACTGCATGTTTAAACGGTCTAAAGCCATTCTGGCGGCTTTCTCTCTGGTCTGGCCCATGGGCTGCCTGGCGCTCCACTCCGCTCTTTCGGCGGTCTGATGCAGCTACAGTGTCTCAACATCCTCTTGGCTTTAATTAATGCATTTCAGTGACAGTAAGGATTTCATCTTGAGAGTGAAGAAATGTGATAAATGTGCCAAAAATACTCATTGATCTTGCTGCAGTTGCCTTTCTTTAACTGTGTATAAGCCACTGAATTGATCTTACTTGCATACTTCACACTTGCTCCTCTGTATGTTGGATGAGATTTGATCTTCTTCAAAGAAGCATATTTACTTGAGTTTTAGTGTTTGCTCAAATACTCACGGAATGTGCAAGAACGCCTTGTTTACATGCAAGGAGAAATACAATTTTTTTTTTCAAATAAGTATGTTCTGATTGGTTTTCTCATCCTGTGTAGGACTTTTTACTATTACATAATTGTTAAGTTGCATCAATTGTTGCACATCCTTCATCCTTGTCCTGAAAGCATCCTCGGGCCTGAGAAAGGAAATGCGGAGAGTAAATGTATGGAGTACAAACATAAAAACATCCTGGAGTTTTGTTTGACAGATTGTTATGAGATCCAGACTTTCCAGCAAGGATTGTGAAATAAGCTGCATCAGCACTTTCCTCTTCAGAACGAGCAAATAATTACTTATTAAGTACTAAAGAGAACATCAATATAAATGGGTCTGAAGATTGCTGTTTTACCTGTGCATCTCAGAAATTTCATAGACAACCATTCTTGGCAAGCTGATTATAAGCCGAGTTTACATGACAGGGCAGAAAACGGCTTACTCAGCATAACCGGGTTATGGTTGGGCCTGTAAATACTTCCAATCTTTGTGTCACTTGCTTGACTACTCTAGCTGAGGCATGAGTCAATCCACACTTTGAATTTAGATTCAACTTCATTCTCTGCTTCAAACTTTCCTGCATTTGCAAAAAAAAACTGAATGCCTTGTGGTCCCTGAACTGCATCACTTCTGACCCCTGGCTTCGCCTGTAAGTCTGTTCATTAAAATAATGACCAAGTGCTGCTCTCTTGGTGTCTAACATGCTCTGGGAATAGCTCTTGCGTACTGACAGCAATGCTCCAGCTCTGGCTGTAAAGCTACTGAACAGACCGTTTCTGAGAGTTCCAATTGGCAGTATCCTCCGCTCTAGTAGATCTACCGACTTAAGTCTCATTTAGAAACATTCCCAAATGTAAAGATAGATTCTCTAATGTCTGCTTAGAGCAGATGATACAGAAACAAACCCGCCTTTTTTAACTGCAAACGAGTCAGTAATGCCATTTTTCATCTTTGTGAGGTACTTTTTTAGGCTGATGCCGACAGAGTGTTGGCTAAACGCCTGTTGTATTTGGTACATCTAACTGGAAACCCTTCAAGAATGTTGAGGTTGTGATCTGATTGGTCTTGTTTGTTTTCATTCCACCAGAAAACTAAACGCAGTTGTACAGTGGATAAAACACGTGCAGGAGTTAAGTTTCAATACCAATTTTTGATCGCAGCTTCGTGCAACAACGTGCCTCAATCACAAACCATGACTGCAGACATCACATATCTGACAGAAAGAGTGGTGCCAATGAAAAAGAGATTGGGAATGCCACATCGGACCGTTTTTCGTAAGAGAACAACCAATAAAAGCTGGCTCCCTGTGATCAGCCACCAACAGTATAAACCGCTCTAGATTTGTGCTGTTTGATTTCTTCTTTGTCGTCGTCTTCTTCTTTCCTCTTTCCCCTTGTGGTACCTGGCGTGCATTTCTTGTACCGTAAACGTCATCTTCACGCGGGGAGCTCCATTGCATCAATATTTTCTCAATCCAGACGAAGAGCACCCTGCTAAGAAGCCATCCAAAGATTTGTGCAAATCTCAATTCAGATCAGTGTGTAGAAGCCTTTAGGCAGTTAGTGGAGTCAAAAACAATGTAGTTAGAATGACTGTGCTTCAAGTGCTAATTGTTTTTCTGCCCCTGTGATTTTAGAAAATACAAAGACACAGAGTAGGAATTTATTGGCGATATCAAGTTTTCTCCAAAACATTGGCAGTGCTTTTAAGCCAAAAGTGAAGCTTGTTTGGGCGATTTTAAACTTCCGTTTATCGTATCTTTTCAAAACGGAACTTTGTCAATCGCTTGTTGGTATTCAAACTGACACTTACACCAGTTGTGAAAAGGAAGTTTCATGGAAGGGATTTGAAGTACCGGTAGTTCTAACGAAAGGAACTCTGAATGTTTCAGCACACTAATATTGTGTGGGTTGTGGGAACAGTTTCAGTATGGCCACTTTCCATTCCAACATGTCTACAAATCAAGATTCATAAAGATTCTCATAAACAATTTCAGTGTTTCTAAACTTGATGGAACATATTTGTGATCAATTATAAAGATAGACACACTGCCAAACTGTGAGGATTTGTATTATTTCAGAATAGTTGAGCTGGGCGGATTAAGAATCACCTTAAGTTCACACATGTAGAACTCACTCAATATAGTTATTTCTGGTTTTACTTGCGTATTTTGTGGTTTTTGCACCATGGTCTTCACCCTAACCCCCATTAACCTATTTTTCCAGCCAACTGATGTTCTTCATAGTTAAGATTTATTATTACCATTTTTACTGCACGACTGATGGAATGCGATTGGCCGGTGAACATTCTAAAGGGAAGTACAAGTAGAATAATTGACAGCAGAGTATTGATTTCCTAGAAAATAATTCTGAGCCGAGGTTTAATGGCCCCTCTGCTTCGTGTCATGACTGGATCACTGCCTCAGGTCTGCAGTATTTTCTACAAAAAAATCAATGTCTTGTCGTCAAAATTTCCTTGCATATATTTTTAAACAATCACTCGCTTCCAGAAATGAAAATAATTCAGACACAAGCCAATATTTTTGTGCACAAACTTGCTGCAAGAGTTGCGTTCTCCAGAGTAGTGTGGGAAAGAGGGCTGACTCATTTTAGGTGATCTGTGTGCATTTCTTCCACTGACCTTGTCTTGACACCATCAGTCACTTAAAAATAGTGAGCTGAAAGCCCACAGACTTGCCTTTCATGGAACTCACACCGGGTAGTTCTTCCCTACCACCGCAGCCAGATGCTCAGACTTGATGCATGTTTATTTGCCACTTATCTTTAGAAAAATAGGCTTTGAATTTGTTTAGCATAATAATTCTTGAATAGCTTGCTCTCAAGATTGGAGGACTGGTTTATTTGGCTCGATGACCGTTTCTGACCTTGGAGTCATGATCTCACAGTTCATGCATCATTCAATAATGAGGGAAGCAACTTAATCACATTCTCAGGAGCTTAGAACTGAAACGGTTTGTGGGGGAAAAGGGGCTAATAAAGGTTAGCTTGCGCACAGTGACATTCTCTTCAGCCGCTGGAGGGTTTGTGGGCCATGAACGCATTAGTGTGACTGTCACTGGAGGCAGTTTTTCACACTGCCGTCTTCATGGGCGGTCCTGCATACAGATCAGAGATGGTGAGCTGATAGTTCAACCAAGGTGATTTCAGCTTTCTTCCAATGCACTTTGTCACAGAGGTGTAAAAAAAAAACTTTAAAAAAAAAAGCCCATTATCTGCATTTCTCACGAAGATAAGATTTCTCACAAAGATAAGATTTCTCACCGAAGATAGCTTTGATTTGCTGTGAAACACGGCAATGCATTTCGTCAAGCATAAAACGTTTAAAAATTGAAGCAGTAAGGTTTAGAGTTTTTTTTTTTTAAAGGTGATTGAGCGGAGCAGGAGGCTTGATCCTACCGTAGTTTTCTCATTTAGATCCTTAAAAGAATGAGGCACACTGGAGTGAGTAAAGCAGACCCTGCCCCAGATATGAAATGAAGGGTGAGCCAAACGTTATTCCAGGTTGGCAATGGGGGGAGGGGGAGCACATTTATATATATATAGACACTATATTATAGCAACAGAGTGAACCTGGTTAAAGATACACGTTAGTTGTGGATATTGGCCAAAATCAGTTTCTTAAGATGAGCACGAGGATTAGAATCTATTCTGAAAATGTACTGGTTTAAAAAGAGCAAGCCAGTTTTTGGAAACTGGTTTTGCTCAAAAATTTGTGACAACCAGAGTTTGGAATAAACTATTGGAGCTATTTTTTGCCCTTGTTGCACCTGTATCCAATTTATTCATTTATGCCACTGACTGCTAATACTAGACCAGATATGTGTATGATTTTTAACGATACAAGCCACTGAAGAAGTGTTTTCCAGTGAAATCGATACAGGAAGTCGATCAGTGGCTTATTTAAGGAAGTAGAATGAAGTTTGTGCTAAAATAACCCTGAAGTTGTCTCGGGTCAGACACTACCTTCGATAAAGACATTTGCGAGTAACATCATGTCCTCTTCTTCACAAGCATCGAAGCAGAATGCGTTCACACACACACACACACGCACACACACACACACACCAGATATGAGTCACACATTATTAGTTTTTGAACAAATGCACACAAGCCAATCATACTTTGTCAATAAATCTGAATTATGCTTTAAGAACTCTAGTGTGAATGTAGCCCAAGTCTTGGTGAATTGGTGAATGTGAGGAAAGCTTCGGGTTTCTCTTGGATTCACGATCTCAGGTCATTCGTGGAAGGTGATACCAAACTACAAACGCAGAAAAAACAAAGACTTGAATGAAACTTTGTGGTTCTCGCTTTAAAAAAATAACCAGAAACTGTGTTTTGTGAATCTCAGCTTGAGATCATGAGATGTTCTTTGTGATCTGGTCACTCTCCTGAGTCTGTGTTTTCAGGAGGAAGTGTTTCAGGAGGCAGTTCAATGAGAGATGTTTCTCTTTCGACTTGAGTCTCCTGAGAGCCACTAGAGTGCACTCTGTAGCCATACGAAAACGAAACCCTGCTGCTTGCACACAACAGGATCAGCTGCAGAGGTGTTCTACATGTGTCCTCAGAAGTGATTGAAATAGAAACAGTAGGGTTTTCTTGCAGCCAGACTGCTGAAGGTCATGTACTGCTTCTCTTCTATCTTATTCCACGAGGTGCGCTTAGAGGGATTTACATGAATCCCGTAATCATTAAACAACACTATTGTATCCTTTCCCCCAACCATAGTAGGTTTAGAACATAGAAGATTAGCGTAGTGAAATCTTTCAGGGTCTTCTTTAGCTGTTTCCACACCAGCAGTTATACATCACAATGCACCTTCAATGTCCACATTTCTGATGGTTTCCCCAAAAAAAAAAAAACCCTGTTTCAACAGCCCAGGTAACGTTTCTCGAATTAATCCCTTGTGCTCTGGGACATTTTGAGGTTTTCCTGTATTTTCCCTTATCTAATTAAAAAGCTTCCCTTATCCAAATACTTGAAACACAATGCAGGCTTATTAAACCCTGATTAAAATTTTTAACTTCACCCTTCGCATCTTTTACTCCAACCAGATGCACCTTTTAAAAATACCTTTTTTTCCATTTCTTTTTCATCAATAAACCAAACTAGGATTGTCCATTCCATCATAGAATGATGCATATTTACAACTAGAGAGTTTTAAGCCTGCAGATGATGCCAAAAATTACTTTTTTCATCTCTTAGGACCTTTTTATTTGGATAAAACTGAAGATTTGATAATGTTTAAACCAGATACAGGTTTGCAACATTAATGAGGTTATCCACCCATATGTCTGTGATGCCCTTCATGCCTCAAAGACCCTCATTTCGCCTCATACAGAACTTATGGATGTAAAAGCTCTGGGACATTTTTATATATTCGTTAATTCAAACAAAGAATATATTTGAACATGCTTTTCTTTGATGATGTTGATATGCAATCACAGTAGATCACTGTAAAGGAAGAAATGGTTAAGTTATTTGAGTATTTTGTCTAATTAAGTGATATTTAATTAGAAGTATAAACCAATTAGAAGTATACAATTAAATTGTTACAGATCTTACATGAAACCTTATAGAATCAACTTGTGTGTCCTTTTTAAAACGTTGTACTTCAATGACATGTTTTTATTTTACAATGTTCCTAAGATCACTATGTGATGTAATTTTGGCTGAACAGAACGATGAGAAAAAAAAACAGCCCGCTGTGCTCCATCAATAAGAGTTAGTTTTAATTGCTGAGAGACAATAATTCATTATAAATCTCTGCCATTATCCACCTTCTAATGACTTTTTAATTATTGCAGCACTGTAGCTGATCTTATTTTGCCTATTTAGTGTCTTGAGTAGCCTTCGGTGGTTAAAGGAAAGTGTTTTCAGCAGTTATATTTTTAGATGCAGCTCTATGAGTTGTACGTTCCCGATGTTCTCGATGCAGTGTTTTGATCGTGATATGTGAAAGATGTGTCGTCTTCTGATTGAAGAGATTCTGATTTTACCACATCGGCTCCTTTACTGTCAGCTCAAGTGTGTTCAGAAGAAATTAAATGTTCTTAGGCTAGAGGTTACGGGTGGGTTCAAGGTAAGAGTTTAACAGCACTAGAAGTAAACAACATATCTATGTCTATCCATCCATCCATCCATCCATCCATCCAATCTCAACTCTGACAGTCCATCCATCCAATCTCAACTCTTACAGTCCATCCATCCATCCATCCAATCTCAACTCTGACAGTCCGTCCATCCATCCATCCAATCTCAACTCTTGCAGTCCATCCAGCCATCCATCCATCCATCCATCCATCCATCCATCCATCTATCTATCCGATCTCAACTCTTGCAGTCTATCCATCTATCCAGCCAATCTCAACTCTGGCTCTCCATCTATCCATCTGAGCTCAACTCTGACAGTCCATCCATCAATCAAGATACAATCTTAACTCTATCAAAATATTCCTTCATCCTAATCATTTCCATCCATCCATTAAAAAAGTTTTAAATGAGGATCAAAAGAAAATAGATGCTTCTTTCTATTTTGTCCAATTATTCAATGGTGAGACAACGTCCAGAAATTATAATTACGAGATAATAAACTATTGTCTCTAGTGGCAACAGCTGCGAGAATTTGACGACCACAGCATCATAAATTGCCTTTGTTAATTGTTTTGAAGTACAGGTAAAATGATAGACATTAAAATATATTTGTTAAAAATTAGCGGTTTGGAGAGTTTTGAAACCGTTTGATGAGATATTAGTCAGCACTGGCAGCTCAAACGGGAATCAGCAGCGAGTGCTTCTAGAAAGAAAGATAACGATCACAATGCAAAGCCACAAACATCATAACAAACCCCTTACGAGACTGAAACTGCCCTTTCAATTGAGCTGATGGAACAATTAAATAAACTGCTTGTTTATCTTTGAAAACAACTTTTGTTTGAGCCAGCTCTGAAAGTCTAACATAATCTTAACTTTAATTCTACATTTTAGTTCTACTGTACCTCTTTGTGTGAGTTATGTATTCAATATATTTGTCAAAACTCATAACAAATTTATTCAGAAAACAATGAAATTTCAAAAGGTAAAGTGCATTTATAAATCATTTTTTAGGTGTAAACAAACATCTTGCAGTGTAACATGCATTGTAATTTCAATGTTAGGTGTTATTATAACATTACATTCTGTCTTGTTGATACATCAATGACTTCATTGATAAATATTCTGAAATGTTTTAACAATTATCCTTATCCTCTAGATTGCATTGCTCTTATGGATTTGAGTCCGCCAGAGCATTTATTTTTTTACCTGCTGATGCCATTTGAATTTGCTGTCCATCAATACAACCTTGGTATCACATTTTTATAAAAATGTATATGGAGTTACTTGCTGAAAAAAGTGCAATAAACTGTAAAAATACCTTTTTACACCTTTTTTCAAATTGAGGAATGTCCTAGATGTATCCTTTAAAATTCTACATGCAAGACGAGCTGCACGAAATGCTTTTAAACCACAAAAAACATAACCAGAAGTATTTTGACAAGTTTATTTTGACATATTCTCCTGCATCGAAAGTTATGTTGTGTGTGACATTCTATGGATTTTTTTTAACTTTAATCCGGGTTTTTAGACACCCACTCTCCAGTGTATGTACACAGGATGTATATGTTTAACACCTCCAGGTTCAAATGCTAAAACAATTTTCCCTCTGTCGTGTATGGTTAGTAAATGTCATTTAAATACGCCAAACGAATAGAATCACTGGTTCTGCCATATGTTGGTGTAAGATTTTAAACACTTACACCTGTCATCTTTATGATTGCTTTTGTAGGAAAGCCAGCGATGGACTGGCTTCCATGTACCTCCTCATTTCACCCAATAGACGCTAGAGATGTGAGCCCTGTGACCCTTACGGATAAGGTGGGTAAAGAGCCTGAATGAGTGAAAGGCAGCAATGTTTTGATTTATTGATCCAAAAATATTTATTGTACATAACTTAACACTAGTATCTATATTTGAACAAACGTACACTTGAACACATTCATATAGCCACGATTGAATACATACAAACATATAAATACATGTATCCCAATGAAATAGATCTATTGATATGAGTAATGAGCAATATGAACTCAACGGCAGGAAGAGGTAGTTTGAGTGAACGAGTGCGGTGTCGATCCCCCAATGCCCTTCATTTGAGTTGTCTTTAGCTCCAGTCTCTATTTGAAGACAATGTAGGCCTACATTTTACCACACATTTGCTTAAAAAAAAGAGTTGGGACAGCCATACCCCTCACCGGAACATTTGAAAATGTGGGTTTGGACAGTTTTTTTTTTTTTTGTCCCAGGGGTTGGGTTGAGATATATTCCTTTGTTTACCAGTTAGATAAATACAAGTCTGTTTTAATTTTAACATTACGTGCTATTTTACATCAATCTTAAGATCTGATTATGGTTTCTAGATCATTTTTAATTATTCATCTACACAGTTTTATTTTATTTTAAATTATATAGTAAGCTTACAATATAATTAATATTATTCCATGTATTGCACATCTTGGTACATCATAACAAATATTAATATTGGAAATGTGGTGTCAGTCTATTTTTACCTTCAGCAGAGGAAGGAAGTGAGGGTCATTGCTAAACATCTCTTCCTGCGATTTCAAGTCAGTCCTTAACCAATGTGACCTTGTTTCTTGTTTTTGTGTCCAATCACTTGTAATTTCATGTCCGAAAAATAGAAACCGTTTATTCTTCACAAAAATATAATGGATCAGCTGCTTCTGGAAGGCTGTCAGAGGTCTGTTGTTAAGAATCTTCAGTCTTTCATGACAAACAGTGAAACCTCGTCATCTGTAAACTCGTCTCATGAGTAAAGAGCTGTAGAGATCGTTATCTAAATTGTGAAAGAATGCAGTTATGAACAGAGATAGAAATTTGATTAAATGGTTCCGTTACAAGTGTGCGTAAATGCACAAATGCTGTTTTTAATGACAACGATGTTTCTATCCAATATGGGGAAAGTTGAGTTAATTTAGTGTCGAACCTTTCAGTGTTTTGGCAAATAAAATGATTTGTGCAGGGTGCTGACAAATCTTATTTTTACTTATCCGGGGTAGATGTTTTGAAAGTTTTCACTACCCTTCCTCAAATTCAAAAACACAAAAAAAATTTGATTACAGTAGACCATTTTTATTATATGCACCTCCTCTCTATGCAGAACATGTTTCCTGAGATTTCAATTTAATGTTTACAAATTGCATTCTAACCCCTTCAAAACACTGATGTACAGAACAGGTTCAGCACCATCCTACCTGCAAAACTTTTTGCAGTCAGACGTCCTCTCCAGATGCCTGCGTTAAGGAAATTAACAGTGTCTGGTGGTTCCATCTCAGAGCACCAGAAAAACTGGTGGAACTTTTACAATCCCAACCTAACTTTTAAAATGCAACTAAATACTTATTTTCTGAGAACCTTTTCTGCAGGTTCATTATACAAATATTGTGATATTAGTATAATGTATTTCGGGAGGAAACATTCAGGGAAATGCACCTGTCACCTATCTATCCATTAAGCCAGGTTAATATATAGGCCAACCTTACCTGGCCTCTAGTTGACATTGTCCGAGCTTGACGCTCCTTCCTCCCGGGGCAGGCCCTGGTGGTGAACTCTTGAAGTCCATAAATGTAGTTTTGGACTTCAACCAATGGAGACCTGGGGTATTTGTGTCCATTCTTTTCATACGTTTTAGGCCGTTTCTCAAATTCTACACACCATATCAACACAAAAATACCAGGACACTTATTGTCTGCACCTCCTCTCTTCATGGAACACATTTCAAGAGTTTTGGAAATTGTCACATTTTTACCAAAAATGCCATACTAACCCCTTTGTGTTTTTTAAATTTTTGGCAAAATTTTCACATTTTCCAAACTGCTTGAAACTTGCAGAGATGAAAGAGAACCTTGAGACCTGAGGCTGGATTCAGTTTCCAGCAGTAAATGTGGTCCATAAATGTGGTTTGGGCTTCAACCAATGAAGATCTGGAGTATATGTGTCCATTATTTTCGTACGTTTTAGGCCGTTTCTCAAATTCTACACACCATATCAACACAAAAATACCAGGACACTTCTTGTCTGCACCTCCTCTCTTTATGGAACACATTTCAAGAGTTTTGGAAATTTTCACATTTTTACCAAAAACGCCATACTAACCCCTTTGTGTTTTTTCAATTTTTGGCAAAATCTTTACATTTTCCAAACTTTTCATACGTTTTAGGCCGTTTCTCAAATTCTACACACCATATCAACACAAAAATACCAGGACACTTCTTGTCTGCACCTCCTCTCTTTATGGAACACATTTCGAGAGTTTTGAAAATTTTCACATTGTTACCAAAAACGCCATACTAACCCCTTTGTGTTTTTTCAATTTTTGGCAAAATTTTCACATTTTCCAAACTGCTTGAAACTTGCAGAGATGAAAGAGAACCTTGAGATCTGAGGCTGGATGCAGTTTCCAGCAGTAAATGTGGTCCATAAATGTAGTTTTGGACTTCACCCAATGAAGATCTGGAGTATTTGTGTCCATTATTTTCATACGTTTTAGGCTGTTTCTCAAATTCTACACACCATATCAACACAAAAATACCAGGACACTTCTTGTCTGCACCTCCTCTCTTTATGGAACACATTTCAAGAGTTTTGGAAATTTTCACATTTTTACCAAAAACGCCATACTAACCCCTTTGTGTTTTTTCAATTTTTGGCAAAATCTTTACATTTTCCAAACTTTTCGTACGTTTTAGGCCGTTTCTCAAATTCTACACACCATATCAACACAAAA